>LPNX010333337.1:97963-203007 GCA_001517045.1 Pseudotsuga menziesii | reverse complement strand
ATGACCCACCTTTACAATTAGAGGGGACTACCTCATGACTCTTATTAGTTCTTCCAATTAGGAGCATCAGGGTACAATGTAATACAAGTGGTTCTCCCGGTAGGATCATCGGGGACCACAAAAGATACATATAGAATATTCTTTGAAGTTACAATATTTCAACACTCCCCCTTAATGAGAAGGGTATTCTACAGCAACATCAACAACAACAAGAGTAGAGATAGGGGACATCATCAACATCAGCAGGGTAACACATCTATAAATCATTGGAATATTTTCAACATCATGTAGTCTTCATCTTCAATCTTTAGTCTTCATCATCAGCAACATCTTCAACATTTTGATCTTTCAATTAGCAACAACATCTTCAGCATTTTGACCTTTCACTCAGCAACATCTTCAGCACTTTGACTGTTCGACCAGCGACAACATCTTCAGCATTTTGACCTTTCGCTCAGCAATATCTTCAGCACTTTGACTTTTCGATCAGCAACAACATCTTCAGCATTTTGTCCTTTCGATTAGCAACATCTTCAACATTTTTGACTTTTCGATCAGCAGCAACATCTTCAGTACTTTGATCTCTCGATCAGCAATATCATCATCAATACTTTTCCCTTTAGATCAGCAGCAACATCATCATCATCATATTTTGATCTGTCGATCATAATCATCATCACATTCTGATCTTTCGATCAGAAACATCATCATCATACTCTGATCTTTCGAACAGAAACATCATCAATATAGAAACATCATCATCATACTCTAATATTTCGATCAGAAACATCATCATCATCATACTCTGATCTTTAGATCAGTACGTCATCATCATCATCAGCAACAACCTGCAATCCACAACTCAAAGACAGAAAATATTTGGATCATTTTTGGACTTAAAGTCTAGGGATGATACAATCCCACCACATTCTCGACAATTGAAGTTACTGGATTGATTACGAGAGAATCAGTCCCTATCACTTTAGTACTAAGTCCAAGGACGATGCAATCCTTACCACATTCCTGACGACCGAAGTCACCGAATACAATTACGGGATAATCACTCCCTATCACTTTAGGACTTGAGTCCAAGGATGATGCAATCCTACCACATTCTCGATGACCGAAGTCACCGGATACAATTACGGGATAATCACTCCCTATCACTTTAGGACTTACGTCCAAGGATGATGCAATCCCTATTAATTCTCGAACATTGAGGTCTCCGGATCTATTATGGATAGATGTCTTGGGATGATACAATCCCTCTTCATTCTCGAAGACTGAGGTCTCCGGATCACTTTAGGGCAAGTGCCCAGGGATGATACAATCCCACCACATTCTCAAGGACCGAGGTCACCGGATCTATTATGGATAGATGTCCCGGGATGTTACAATCCCTCTTCATTCTCGAGGACCGAGGTCTCCGGATCACTTTAGGGAAAATGCCTAGGGATGATACAATCCCACTGCAACATCACTACTCCCCCTTTCAAGGAAGGCCTTTTCGAACAAAACCAAGCTTGTTTTGAAAGTGTTCGAACTCTACTTGAGGCAGAGGCTTCGTCAGTACATCATCATCCAAACCATCATCATCTACATCTTCAGTATCTGAATATTGATCTATCACCATATGTATCTCTAGTATGTGAATACTAAAAGCATCATCATCTATATCTTCAGTATAGAAATACTAAAAGCATCATCATCTCTATATTTAGTATAGAAATACAGAATCGCCATCATCTATATCTACAGTATGTAAATACTGAAATATCATCTATATCTTCAGTATGGGAATACTGAAATCATCATCATCTATATCTTCAGTATGGGAATACCGAAACATCATCATCTCTATATTTAGTATAGAAATACTAAATCACCATCATCTGCATCTACAGTATCATCATCTTCATCTTATCTTGTATGTAGAAATACCGGATTTCTACATGTTATGTCGGAACATAGGTTTCTTTGTCATCACAACTGTGGTTATCACATAGAATCATTGATGTGTCCATCTTCAGGTCAAAGAGACTTGATATCCGCTTCTGAAGCCATATGGCTTCACAACTTAGTAGAGCAATTTGCTATGTATTCTGCTTCAACCGTGCTAAGAGAAACACTGGACTATTTCCTTCTAAACCATTAACTCATAGCAGACCTCAAACAAAAGCATATCCCTAATGTGCTTTTCCTGTCTGAGATACTTCCAACCCACTATGCATCTGTGTAGTCATACAATATATACTCATGGCTACCATCATAGTATAGACCAAACTCTATAGTCCCTTTCAGATATCTCATCACATGTTTTGCAGCTACTAGGTGAACCCGTCTTGGTTGAGCAAGATATTGACTTAAGGTGTTCACAGCAAAACAAATGTCTGGTCTAGTATTTGTTAAGTACATCAATGAATCAATGATCTGTCTATAGTGAGTCACATCCACTAACTCTAATGAGTCATCAGCTAACAGCTTCAGGTTGGAGTCCATGGGTGTGGCCATGACTTTGCATTCCAACACATTGAATCTCTTCAATATCTCTACCACATACTTTCCCTAGTTGAGAAATATTCCTTCTGAACTTTGCCATACTTCCAGACCTAGGAAATAATGCATTAACCCAAGGTCTTTCATCTCAAATTCTTCTGCTAGTTTCCTCTTGCTTTCCATGATCTGTTTCTCATTTCCTGTAAAGAATAAGTCATCCACATATAGTAATAGAATGACAGGTACATCTTCTACAACCTTGTAAGGAAGGTTAGGATCGAATTTACTCTTGGCAAAGCCCATGCTCATCAGGAAACTATCTATTCTTACATACCAAGCTCTGGGAGCTTGCTTCAGGCCATAAAGGGCCTTCTTCAACTTGCATACTTGATTCCATCTATCTTCAACTTCAAATCCTCGTGACTATTCGATCATACCATTAAGGAAGGATTGTCTTTACTTTATCATGGAAGAAACTACCATGATAGTTTTGAAGGAAGTGTACCTTGCTTCCTGGAGTAAGTGTCTCTTCAGAATTAATTCCCTCTTTCTAATAGAAACCTCTAGCCACAACTCTTACCTTACTTCTATCAGCAACATATCTTATCTTGCAAATCCATTTGGAAGATACCACATTATTTCTTTCCGGTTTGAGTACTATATCCCAAACATAATTCTAGTATCATAACATCTTCTATGAGTTTGTCTTCTCGGGTCATCAACATATCCTAGTCTTCTGCATTCAACCTTGAAGGTTGGAACCCACTTTACTCTTGGTAATGTCTCGATCCATCACAAAGATATCCATCATGTTGTACCATGTCGAAATCAGAAATAATTTTCTGTAGTCACTCCCCCTGAAGTGGAGTATCATCTTCCCTCTTCATTCTATACAGGTGGTTCTATGCTTGATATATATTGGTCAATAGAGTATGTCATGTCATAGTCTATTCTTTCTGGGGAGAATCATGAACCTTTCTTTGTACACTTGTTCCATCATATCGTATACATCATTCCCCATGATCAACTATTATTCTTTGATCATAGCTTCTTTCATAGCATTCTTTTCTTCATCTTGAGTTATCTCTTGTACCCATGGTGGTCTTCATCCTTCAAGGTGTATCTACCACTCTCTGAATCTCTTTTTTCCGTCATGGTGTCTCTGACCCTGGGAGCTTCGGATTCATGTTTATTGGAGTGAATCTTGAATTGTCATCACTTATTCTTCGAAACAAGTCTCATCCTTCTTTTCTTGTAGGAGGTTGTACATGAACTTTCCTACAATTCAAATGCACCAGTTGCATGGTTAGAACTATTTCATAAAACATATGCACAACGACAAATTCTTATGCATCATGCAACTGTTTAGTCAAAACAACATTCATCCATATCTCACATAAACTTTCTAGATGCCTTCCATCTCCACCATGACATTATTGAGATTGTGCACTAATCCAATATGTCAGCAAAGAGGTTTGATAAGTAGCAATGGAGAGTTGTATAGCACCATGAGCTACTTACCTGTCACATGCATATTAGTAGTATATAGTCATTAATGCAAACAATCTATCAGCATAACACATCAACTGAATATAATCAAATGCATAACAAAACAATATCATTAAATGACAATTGAATCTTTATCTTTTGTTTGTTTCGTGGGTAGACTCCTTCTTGATCATTCTGCTTCATCATCTTCTTCATTCATGAAATCATCATTTCTTATCCAGATGATAAGATGGATAAGAGGTTCTTTAAGAATTGATTTCTTCATATTCCTCATCGCTTGAGGGATCTTCTTTGAGAGCTTGATCTTCAATTGCTTCCATCTTTCTTCTTCTCTTCTTATGAGACGAGCTTCTTCTTCTTCCCAAAGTCTGTTGAAAGTAATTACTTCCTTCTGGCACACATTATTTGAATGAATGAATCCCATGATTCTGGGAGGCCATTCAAGGTGGCTATCACCACTTCTGCATTCTCCACTTCTTCTTCTACCGCTTCAAGTTGTTCTGCATTCTGGATCTTCACATTCTTCAACTATTTTCTCAAAGCCATCTTCTGATTTAAGTTCTTATCTTCAAATAGCTTGGTCAAGGAATCAAACATCTTCAGTGTATTTGGGGAGACACTTGTGGTACAAGTTGATTCATGACTAAATCAGCAATGATCTTCTTGGCCTTGACCAAGTTCTTCTTGTGTAAGGCTTCAAGCCTCATCTCCCTCTGGAACTGGAACCTCTATACTCATGTAGGTGTCCAAACCATTTTCTTCAGAGAGATCATATACTTATAGGCTTGGAATTTTTCAACTTCACCAATCTTATCATCAAGCTGATGTGATAGATCACTTTGAAATGAGAACCTCAAATGAAAATAGCAAAGGATTAGATCTTACCGATTTGAGGTTTCCATCTTGGTTTCGGAGCTCGCTGATCTAGGGTTTGTCACAGAAACCCTAATTTTCAAAAATTGGAATCTTTCAGATCTGAATGGATAGACAGATATATCTCTTCAAATGGAGCTGTCCAATCTACTCCTTTTCTGAAAACAGTGGAGGGAAGCTCCCGGAACAGGAAGCCCTAGATTTCCAATTTCTTCTGCAGATATGCCTGTCACTGTTTCTGTGATATCTATGAAATTACTCATCCTATGTGTCTGAAATTTTGTACTGAGGTAACCTCACATGTCCCTGATACAAAACCATAGGTTTAATCAGAATTGGTTTCACCATTTGGGATTTATGATCATTCTCCCAAGGTGACCTGTTACATGACTGTTCCGAATAGTGAAGTTGTACGGAATTCCACGTGTCACTAGTTCATCTTCTGAGTCTGATATTCGTACCAACGAAATTAAAGTCCATTTACTTTCTGGAAAATATTCAGGAATTCCATTTGGACATATGTAGCCCAAGATATTGCAATTCTCCCCAGGTGTCCTGTTTAGGGATGAATTCTGGAAGAGGCTTGAACCCTAACGTGGAGAGAACATATCTCCTGGAATACAGCGAATATGAGGATGTATTTTGGATACAGTGTTCATCAGTATTTTATCTTCAGCCCCTGCAATTTTCAGCTCCTGATCCTTCACCAATATTGGAATATAGGGAACGTACCAAAACGTAGCAGTTTTAGTATTTAGGGTTTTTCTAGCTCGGGGTCAAACTAGGGTTTGACTTTCCCAGAGTTTCACCCAACCAAATTTCTTGATCCAGGTCTCTAATATTCAGTTTTTATGACGAGAAAAATCCTATGCTAGTCTCACTCAAAAATTCCTCTTCTGTAGAAAGCCCTAATTTCCACATCGAAAACTAAAAATGCTTGGAATCGAATTCTGCTTCGACAGAAAGATGCGCCCTTCAATGGAGAGTCATCCTAGCATACTTTTGTTGATGGATTGTGGAGAGAGACCCAAAAATTAAGAAGCCCTAGCTTCTACAGCTGCACAATGTCTTCTTCTCAAGTTAGCTCGGATACCATGTTAAATTTCCATATGCTTAGCTAAGACATTAGTATTTCATTTCATTTTCATAACAAAAAGCATATAAATAGGAGCACTGAAAGATAGACAAGCACAACCATACAAAAGGAACACAAATATTTATCCTGGGAAAAACCTAAAGGGAAAAACCCAGCAAAATCTTCCTCAATATAGATTCCCCAAAAAGATAAAAGATAAAACCAGCAAGGAGATCAAAGCCTCATCCTCCTCCTTCTCCAGCTACTTCTCTTCTCCACTAATGTGCTACACAAATGAGAGTGTGTGTGTCAAATGAGGAGCACTACACCTCTATTTATATTCATCTGTTCACTTAAGTTAACTCATTTGACATGTAGGCTCGAGTTACACATGTAGGCTCAAGTAACCACACTGGGGTGCTGATGACCCACCTTTACAATTAGAGGGGACTACCTCATGACTCGTATTAGTTCTTTCGATTAGGAGGATCGGGGTACAATGTAATACAAGTGGTTCTCCCGGTAGGATCATCGGGGACCACAAAAGATACATATATAATATTCTTTGAAGTTACAATATTTCAACAAAATTCCCCTGCCTTATATGTGGAGGTGACAACTTCACTAAAGAGTATCCTCATCATGAGGAAGTCCGTAAATTTCTAAAAAATACCCCCACTGCGGTAGTCCTTACAGATCCTTTCCCTACCCAATAGCAATTGATTGACCATCAATCCTTGCATGGGTCTTATTCATCTTCCATAGATGAAGTTAAAATGATGACAAGTGAATCAGTTAATATCAATACTCAATCCCAGGGCTATGACCCTCCACTAGATAAGAAAACTAATAATGTTCCACTAGAATAAAATTTAGCATCCCCTCCTCCTACTACTAGCATTCAAATTGAAAAACTTGTTCTTGATGCAATTATCCTCCCACCTAAGAGTATGCTTTGAAAATATGTACTTAATCCTAACACATGCATCGCTCAGTACTATAATATAGTCAAAGATATGGCTCAAGAATTGTGTGTTATGTCTACCCTCGAAGTAATCCAAACATGTCCTACACAATGGAAGAACTTGCTATCAGTTCCTGGAGCACTCGATCCTAAAAACAATAACATTATCGCCTTCAAACTGAATGATTTTAAATCTAGGCTCTCCCATCAATTGGATTTCCAATTGTCCGCAAAAGCTATTGGGAAGATAATCCGTCATACCATATTGAATTACAGAGCCTTAACTTTGGTCATGTCTTTATCCTTTTGGAGAGATATCATCTCTCCCAATATCAACCATTCACCCATGACATTAAAGTATTTTGATGGTCGCGGATTTCAACCCTATGGATTAATTCCTTCTCTCTAGGTAGAACTGGGGGGGAAAATGTTGAAGTTGTTAATGCTCCTTTAGACTATAATATTCTTCGAGGTCAAAACACATTCTATGCAATGCAATTTTTTGCTTCATCTATCTTTCAGGTAGTCCAGTTCCCATTCCAAGGGAATATCATTACCATTGACCAGTTAGATTTATGTTCACTAGATGCAACTTCTAAAACTACAAACAATGTTCCAATTTTGGATTCTTCACCCCCTCAATATCAGAACATTGGAGTGGTTATTTTTTGGCCACTTTTCCTCACTCTCATGACCCAGGCTCAATAAACCCACAAAACACCAACAAAACCCCCAAATATATCGGCCTGACAAAGCAAGCTCAGTCGACAACGCCTACAATGCAGGTGCAGTCTCAGTCGAGATATCTCAATGGGAAACTACCATAACCATGTTTTCATAGTTAGGAGAGGTATTACAGTACTCTGGTGCACAACCAAGGTTCTTGATAGAGTCAGAAGGTTATATTCCTTTTACTAACTTGACAGTGGCGCAACCGTGCGCGACACAACTTATTCCTTATTATTTTAACAATAAATGAACGTGAATTAATATAAAATGATTTTTCGATGCTTGTTCATTCATTCATTCAACTACTTTCACCAATATTGCAGCATTTGCTTAAGCAGTAAATATAAAAAATACCAAATAACCCTCAAACATTCAACAAGCACATTCAATCGACACAAGATGTAACGTGGAAACCCAACTCAGAAAAACCACAAACATGCTCTTCATCTGGCATGAGAAATATATGCACCTTTCAGTCTGCAAATTGACTACATACTATTTTAGAAATGCCTTTTCAGGTGATAGACTCTTTCTCACTCTCATGCTCTCTAGTTTTATTGTGATTTTCTTCTAACTACTCCTACTGATCCACACGCATCCTAGATTGACCCTTATAACTACTATCTATGCACTAAGCTGCAAAATGACTCCTACTATTCGGAAACCCTTTTGTAAAATGGGTTTCATGGCTCAAAAGACTTCTACGACACTACTATCTAACTTCCTCTCTGATTTCTTAAATTATTTTCCAACCCTTGTATAAAAAGAGTTCCTCTTATTTATAACTTCTACAAAACCATGCAGGGTCGACTACATACAGTTCATTTAGTGTAGGTTGTAATCAATAGTAAAAAATGGTTACAAGCTGTCATAGACTAATACAAGGTGTTATTGACTTGACTTACAAATATTCCTTCATACGTGCCCCATCCACTGGCTTACATCGAATTTTAAAGCCATGATATTCCTGACCTGTTACTTTGTAGCGATTACCCTTCTGCATGCCTGCAAATTCTCTTTTCCTTTGTCACACTACTTCTTGTCACAAATTTCTCTCTTCTACACTTCATTTCCTTCCTTCACTACATCACCCACTTGATTTTTCTTCTTGCGCTTGCACTTCTCTTTCCTACTTGTGCATATTTGTTTCTTCTGCACTTTATTCCTATTTCGCTTTCTTGGCCCAACAGGCCCCCAACACTCACATGTGGCTCGCCTCGAGCCACTGAGCATTTTTATGGATCAGATGGTTTCTACGCCATGGTTGTGACCTTAGCCTGAAATTCTTTGAGAATTATTTCTACCTGGGTAACTTCTTGTCGCACCTCCTCTTCTTTCTTTTCCAATTTCTTGACATAGTCGAAACCGATATGTTCCAATGGTACATCTTCCAATGACTGAGTTATGTGCTAGAGCTTCTCCTATACATGATGAAAGAGCCCTGTAGCTCATTCAGCTTCTGATTGGTGTGCTGCAACTTCTTCATTTATTCTCTGCTCCTTCTCGTGAGGAGTTTTTAGTTGTTGTTGCAGTTGTTTCAACTCAACTACCTTTACGATCTTTTCTTTGATAGGAAGCTTCTTCATGTCTGCCTTAACCCTTGTTATTTTTAACTCATTTTGGCGCGAGTCCACTGTTAATTTATTTGTTATTTAATCTTCTAGGATAAATTCCCATGTCACAAATATTGCATCGATTTCTTCATTACATAGCTTCTCTCCTTTCCTAATTCGATCAACAGCTTCAGATGTTGTTTTTTGGAGCGCTTCTCGTACCTCAGGAGGTGTACTTAGTCTTTGTTGCACTTTGAGTTCTTCCACCTACTTATTTAGGTCTGTGGAAATCCTAGATAACTAGGATATCTTGGTGGCTGCATCTATTTCTTATTGGCCTTCTTCCATTGAGAACTACGCGACTGTGCTACTAATGGCTTCATCCAGTATGAGCCTTCTTTGTTCTTGTGCCTTGATCTCTTGATCTTTTGCTTCTTGATATCTGATCTCCATCGTGGCCACATGTTGTGGAGCATATACCTTATCCATTGTTAGTTCATAGAAATCAATAAACAATGTCCCCAACTCATGGGCAACATCATCAAATTTTTATTTTCCTATTTCTAGTACATGTGTGGCTAACTCCACCTTGAGCAGTGACAATAGCATTGGCATCTCCAATGTATTCGCAGGGTTGGCAGCATGCATCTTAGGTTCGACTATGCCTCATACATCACTGATGGATTCAGTAATCCTATTAACATGTGCTATGATTTTGTTCGTTAAGCGCGTCTATTTACTACTTATTCTCTTGAGGGTGGCCTATGCGACTTTCGCAGCTACGTCTACAATTATGGTGATGTATTACTCCTTCAAGATAATTGTATTAGTCATTTTTTTAGCTTTTCTCTTTTTTTGCTTCAGATCATGTTGCTCCTTTACCTACTCTTTCTTTTGGTTCTCCACATCCTCATCTGTAGGCGTATATTCTAAATCATCTTGATCAGAGTCTTCATCAATGTCTTCTTCTTCGTTAAAATCCTGTGACTGGTTGTATTACACATCACCTACACCTGCGCCTTGGTCATTACCTTGGTCCATCTCCTCTTCGACTGGGATGCGCCATTCTTTAGGCCAGTCCTGGATGGCATCTTCAAAATCCTGGTCAGTAATCATGAAGTGCATTGGTTGCGCTTGTTTCTTTAGGTCATGTTGCTATTGCATGATGATACTATGGACACGAGCCTGGAAATTTATAAAAGGCTCATATTTCTATACTATCGCAGTGAGCAGTCTATGTTGATGTCGCACTACATCCCTTGGTGCTTCCCCATCTAGAAAAAACTCTATATTTTTATCTTTTTGTTGAATCTTTTCTTCCTTATTGAACCAAAGGTTCTGATACTTCGCACCTTAACATAACACTGGGACGTCTAGAGGTTGGTATTCTGGTGGGTCAGACCAAAATACAAAGGAAATCAACACGAGAAACCAGGAGTAATGGAATATTGTTTTATCTTCTTCCTGCAGTTGGGCTGGATATTATAGCAGCTCATTCAGCAAGTATTGGGACCAATTTATTTGCAGCCCTTCGACGCAGTGTTTTGCTAATTCAATTGTGCCTACAGTGCACTCAGTGGGTCACATCTTCCACAGCAGTTTGCAAGATAACACTTTCATAATGAACCTCACTATATTGTTTTAGTATAGAGGAAATCAGGAAGCCTTTTTTTACGTGCATGAGGTCATACTTCTCCCTCGTCTTTGTCGTATCTTGATCCTCTTGCAGATATGGTGTAGGGTCAATTACTGCACGCGGGAGACCCGTGATTGATGCAATTAGCTCGACATCAATAGAATATGGCCTATCAAGAAAAAAAAATCCTCCATGGAAGCACACCCACAGTTGGTGCGCATATGTGATCACTTCTTTACTTTGACCAAAATGTGGCATATGCAGTAAATTAACTAGGCCCACCCGGTCGATTCCTTGATCCCACTCCATTGGAACAAAACGATGCGGCACGGGTGGCATGGCTGGAAGAGTTACCATGAAATTGTTTCATTCCAGGTCAGGGTATTTGCGTGTATCATTATGTTTGAATTTCAGCCGTGCCAATTTCAATATGATATCATTCAGGAGCTGAACTCCAGCAGGGATCTTCGATGCAACCAGGGAAGAGCATGCTTTCTTCAAGAGATTTACTTCTGGAACCTCTCGTCTCCTTGGTGGAATGTATGGTGATATCAGGTTCCACTCCTCTATACTAGCATTCATGTCTCTTCTTAGTGGTAGGGCTGGAGTTTCTTTGTTGAACTTGCACTTCTTTGCAAACTTTGGCTCCCTTACCGATGGCCTTGAGGATCCTGGAAGGTAGCACTTGAAAATCCTGTTGGCACATATGATCATGGACTTGAAGATGGTGGATTATGAATCAGGGCTGAAGCAGTGGAAGGAAAAGCCTATGGAACCAACCGCACCATTTGTTCTGGTTCTTGCTGCACTTGTTTTGCTTTCAGTGATGTAACCTCTTCCAGTATTGGGTAGGGTGAGGTGGTAGTAACATTTGACTGTTCACCGGTACTAGAAATTGAAATGACCATCACCTTCGACTCTTCATAGCTGCAGACACTGGTGCGCTCTTCTTCTCTCTATGCAAGTAAAACGAATCTTGATGACGAATTCGCATATGTATACGCTGACGCTCGTCTTACATGCAATAATTTGATGGAAGAGATAAGTCTTTTCGATCACATGGGCTTCCCATTAAAATCATTCCAAAATTTACTTCGCATGCTTGAACTCTGAATTGTACCTATCAGTACAGTTATGGTGAGGATGACGGATGGGACCAAAAAGCACTCTACCACCTTCGTCAGGCTTCTTGAATTAATGATGTTGCATTGTCATAACCACCTAATATTTTTGGGTATCCGCACTTTAATGGAATCCAGCTGTCATTCCCGGTTTTATTGTGGGATTTACATATTCGTTTCGTAGACATGCGATAGAATAATTTATTTTTCTCTTTTATCTTGTGTCTCTTTCTTTTTATTTTTGTTTTTTAGCTTCCTCTTTTACATGTTAGATCCATCCTGTTAAGGCTTCAATCGGATTCCTTTTATCATTCCTACGACTGGTGTTCCATCCATCTTATGTAATTTTACTGCGCATTCGTCATTGATGTGCACAATCACATATGGCCCTAGCCAATGTGTTTTCAATTTACCTGGATGCTTCAAAAGTTTGTTGTCATACATCAAAACAATTCCTCCAACTTTGAAATACTTAGTCTTAATATGGAGATCATGCCATGCTTTTCGTGTTTTCTTTTCTATGTTTTGATGAAATCCTGTGACCAAGTGTTCCTCCTCCATTTAAACGAGTTGCGACAATATTTGCTTGACAACATCCACATCAGTCATTTCATTCAAACACAACAATTCTTAGGCTCAGCACAATATATTCCATCGGCACAACAACTTCTTGTCCATATACCAATCTAAATGGAGTGTGTCTTGTTAATATTTTGCAAGTTGTGCGATATGCCCATAGCACAACTGAAACTTTCTGATCCCAATCATCTCTGTGCACATTGCATACATTGGTTATTGCATTTTCAAAAATCTTGTTGAATGCTTCAACTGTTCCATTTACCTAAGGATGATAGGGTATTGTTTTCCTATGCTAAATCTGAAAGTATGCATTAATCTCATCAATTAACTTGCTAACAAAATGCGTACCTTGATCACTTAGAAGAATTTTAGGGCAGCCAAATCTGGTCACCACATTTTCAAATAGAAACTTTTACGTTGTCACGGCAGTACAATATTTAACAGATGTTGCTTCATCCCATCTGGTTAAGTAATTCGTCGATGTAATAATATAACGTGTGCTAGTCCTTTTTCCTGGCAGACTGATAGGACCAACAAAATCAACGGCCCATTTATCAAATGCTTCTAGGGTTATCTGTGGTGCTAGTGGCATTTCATCGTGTCTTGACGGTTTTCTTGTTCTCTAGAAAACATCACAGCTTCAGAAAAAGTTCTTAGTATCCATATGTATGGTTGGCCACCATAATCCAGCTTGCAATATCTTTCGTACTATTTCCTTTCCAGTGTAGTGTCCTCCAGCGACATCGGTGTGTGCTTCACTCATTATCCAAGGTCGTTCGTGTTTGAAAACACATTGACACAATATTTCACCAGGCCCCATCTTGTGTAGTTGTCCAGCGATTAATGTAAAATCAGTAGCTTTCATGACCAACTATTTATTCTACGCAGTGGTGAACCCTTCAATTGCATATCGTGTACTCAAGAGGTGGATGATAGCCTAAAATTGTTTATCATATGTGGTGATCGCAAATATTTGCGCATTAGGAAAATTATCCTCCATGTTGTTTGGTTCTTCACTACTTTCTATTCGTGACAAGTGATCAGGCCCCACATTCAGTTGACCAGGTTAAACAATGACTTAAAAAACAAATTCTTTAAATAGGAGGAGCCATCGACAGATCTTCCCCCCCAACATTGGCTTGTTGTCTAGGTATTTTAATGTTGAATGATCATTGTACATTTTAAAGTGTCCACCCAAAAAATAGTGTCTAAATTTTTCTAGCGCATATACCATGGAAAGTCCTTCTCTTTCTATTGTAGTGTAATTTTTCTCTGGTGTCGAAATTTTTCTGCTGGAAAAATCAATAGGGTTATCAATTGTGCCCTCACCCATTTGTGTTAGAACTATGCTGAGCGTGATAGACAATGCGTTGACATGAACATGGAACTAATTCTTCCAGTCTGGAAATACCAATATTGGTGCAGTAGCCATCTTTCCCTTTAACTTGTCTAAACTTTCCTGACAACTTTCTATCCACTGGAACTTTGCATATTTTTTCAAAAGCTTCTCCATTGGAGTTGTTAGCACTATATTTGAAATTGTGAATTGTTTAATTGAAGGGTTTGGAAATCATCATATTTGAAAATTTTGTGGAAACTCCCTTTAGATTAATGGGTTAGCATGATTTTTCATCATGGTTCGTTGGATACAGAAAGGGATTTGATCTACGGTGGTGGATCATTTCACTGTTTGAAACATGGGGGAGAAATAAAAATATTCTTATCAGCGGAATGGAGGCGAAGCATGTCAAAAAACCAACGGCTCAGATTAAATATGTTGTAGATCAAGGGTGGAGAGAAATTTCAGCAGATCAGAGATGCAAGAAATAAACCAAGGTTTTGAATTTGTGGAATCCGCTAAAAATTGTATCTTTGAAGGGATGAGATTGATACAAGGTAAGATCAACAGTGCTGGAGCATTTCGTATATTGAACATGCTCGCATGAAAGAAGTTTTCAAATTTGTGGAATTCGATAATGGGTGGAAAGATCAGGTAGACAAGAAGTGAGCGGAGATAGATCTACGATCAAAAACAATTCCACCAATTGAACTAGTGCAGAGAAATTCAAGATTGAAATCTGTGAAAAGTGGTAGAGGCCACATTGATCAATGGCTGCGATAGTGGTCGTATTTTGATCGATGGATAAGGCACATTCCGCAAATAGAATTTTCTCGATTGATCAGGTTTGAAAGGATTAGTGGAATGTTAAATCTTTTCACAGTTGGATGATTCTGATGAAATTAGATTGCAGATCAATGGTTGATATTGATTCCGCCGAATCAAGTCATGCAGGGTGATAATGTTGAGTCACGGTATTAAGATATTGTGCATGAATGGCTCATATTTCAAGGAAAATTAGATCTACATTATAGATTATAGGAGATGCACAGTGGTTATGGAACATAGAAAATTATAAAAGGAACCTACGTGGAGTTCAAAGGTTTGTTTTTTCTAAACATTGGAGTTGACAATAACCTTGATTTTGCACAAAGTGCCAGTGTAGATGAGTCAGAACATTGTTCTAATTGACAAGGGGAATTCCTTTCTTCTGGGAGGAAATGGGACCATTATTGTCTCAAAAGGAATATCTGGATAAATTGGTCAATTACAGGTCAGATCATAGTAAGTTTGAAGATATGCAGCAGGCTCTGTCTGGAAGAGTCGTGTTTGATAAATTGGTTGGAGAGTTCATATTTGATAAATTTGTGTGTGCCAAGGTGCCTAATATTTCATATGCAGACAACATGGAGCTCAGAATTCGAGCACATGAAATAGTCGTTGCAGATTTGTCTAATCCTGAACATTGGAGAGTAGTTGAACATATGGATCAACTAAATATAAGTTACAACCATGAAGACATCAAGGAAGATAGCACAAAGGAGTTTCAGCCAAGGATATATTTTATGATAAAATGTTATTTTTAATTTCATTAGTTGAGAAATTTGGTTGTGTCAGAATTATTTTGTAATAGACAAGTGTTTTGACACATGTAATAAATGGTTGAAACGGTTAGATAGTTAGGTTTATTGTTTATCTCAAGGAGCAATTGTATAAGTATTCATACATTTGATGAAGCAAGGGTTGGAACCCGTGAGATTTTGGAGAATTGTGTGTTCAAGTTTTTTCTTTAAAATTACAGAGTTGAAAGTTGGCATTTTGCAAAGTGTTGGGCTAGGAAAAGCAGACAAGGAAGAAGTTGGCGTGCAATCCAGGAAGGAAAAGTGTGCACGACGAGGAGGAAAGTAGGTCACAAAGGAAGCAAAGGAAACTACACAAAACAAGGATAGAGCATACATACGAAAGAGGAAAGGCAAGATTGCAGGCCTATAAGTGGGTAACGCTTAGAAAGAAACAAGTGAAGATCGTGGCTGCTGAAGATGGCATAAGCCTGTGGATAATGCACGTATAAAGGAATAGTTTTTAAGGTGGGCTAATAGTGCCTTGTGTCAGTACTTGACAGACTGTAACCATTTTTTATGGCTGATCATGACCTGTAACTGATAAGCAGTATGTAGTTGACCCTGTGTGGTCCAGTAGAAGATATAAATAGGAAGAACCCATTATGTATAAGGGTTGGACATTCTTCATTGTTGTTAGAGGACAATCGTTAAGTTCCATAGTTTTGTTTATGTTTTGTGAAGGAAGAAGAGTAATTATCTTGATCTATGGATATTATAGTTGTGTGTGCAGACTGCTAGTAGTATAAGGAATCTGCAACTGAGTGTGCAGATAGTAGGTAGAAAAGTCGATCCAGGCTCTATGAGGATCAGTAGGAGTAGATAGAAGAATAAACCAGAGAGCATGAGAGCAGAATATTGAGTCAGAAAGACATATCTTAAGAATAGTATGCAAATCGTAGACTACAAGGTGCTATATACAATTTCTCATGCCAGATGAAGAGCACCTTGGTGGTTTTTCCCAAATGGGTTTCCACGTTATTTCCTATGTTGAATGAATGGTTTTGTTGAATGTGCATGTGAATGTTGAATTATTTTCTTACTGTATATTTCTTAGTTACAGTTGGATGTATGCACTATCTTGTTAATCATTGAATGAATGAAAGTTAAAAACATTGTGGGAATGTCGTGTATAAGTTCATGGTTAAATTCCTTAGTTAAAGCACAAGTCGCACACTCTCTGTCGGTACACGGAATCAACTGCATCGCACTAGTTGCACCAGTTTTTGAGATTAAGGGCAATGTGGTGTTGGACGCACTGACATAAAGTTGTACCCAGTCGCGACAGAATATACTCCACCGTCCAGTTGCCTTTGTTGAGTGCCTTAGCTATGTGCCAAAGGACTATAAATCCCTCGCCAACTACGAAAACATGGTTTTGGCAGTTACCCATTAAATATCTTAGGTGAGAATGCACCTTCCTCGTAGGTGTTGCCAACTGAGCTTGCTTTGTTGGGCCGATGTCTTATGGTTTATTGTTCGTATTGTGGTGTTGTTGAACCGCGGGTCAACACACGAAGGTGAGAGAGGCCAACAAATGGTTCTGTTGTCGGAACCCATAATCATTTAAGTCGAGGGAAATGCTATGGCATCTGACAAAGAAAGAGATAGAGCGCTGGATGGAGTCTAAGACACTAGCATTCATGCAAGAGGAGAGCGCATGGTCACGGTTGAGTGCGGAAAACTAGGTAGATGAGTACATATATTCTGATATTCATGAGGTCTTCTTTGCAGAGTTCCATGTTATACTACACGAGTGGTTGTCAAGATTGGTAACTAGATAGACACATTTCCAGAGAAGAGAAGTTGTCAAATGGAGTGATCGGTTGGTTTACGAGGTAACCAATGTAAGTAACACCATCTCTAGAGATATTGATTTTTGGGTTGACAGTATCTTGCAAGGATATATCACTGATTTTGCAGTAGACACTATAACCTCCTATAGTGAGGCTGAAATAAATTTTTTCCAAGGACCCCGAAGAAGATATTTGTTATCTATTAGTACATGGATGAAGATGCCCGTTTATGAGAAGGTTATATTGCAGTTGAGTAGTTGAGTCGCATACCTAGGAAGGAGATTATGTCACCGATGACCTATTAAGAAAATGGGAAAGGGTGAGTTGAGATGTTCCCTGGAATTACAGAACCTAAATTAGAAGTCGGAATCCTAAAGAGT
This sequence comes from Pseudotsuga menziesii, assembly GCA_001517045.1. NCBI lineage: Eukaryota > Viridiplantae > Streptophyta > Pinopsida > Pinales > Pinaceae > Pseudotsuga > Pseudotsuga menziesii. The sequence goes on along the minus strand of LPNX010333337.1, from coordinate 185,338 downwards.
ACAAGAAGATTCGGGTTAGGAAAGAGAAGAAAAATCGAAAGGGAACGATGGAATCCTAGTCTGTTTGAGGAGAGTAAACACGAACTTCATTCACAGAGAAGTGAAGGATATTGCGACAAAGAGGAGGACTATAGCCCGATTTTGGAAGGACTAGAGGACTCTGAAGACTCTGTCGAGACACCAAGGTCAGGACACAATTACATCACACTAGCAATATCACCAGAGGTATGGTCTAGAGTCTCATTCCCAAAGAGGACTACTAATACTGATAATGCTAGAACTACAACTAATACATCGTAAGATATTCCTTTTTTGAATCCTTTACCAGAAAACCCCGACGCCAACTCAATGGCTGAGGCAGACATCCGATTACCTACATTCAATGGGAATGGAGCAGAAAACCTAGAGCAACATTGGTTCCTCTCTGAACTTATTTGTATGGTGCATTTAGTCCATAATGCGAACATAGAGAAGGCGTGGATGATCACGACTCTGAGGGGTCATGCACTAGATTGGTTTATGAAGTTCTGTGTCACACTGGCCGGAACACCACAGAAGACTCTTGAGGAGATCTAAGCCACAATGATTTCTAAGTTAAGAAACCTAAATCTAAGTCATAGTGTATTACCGAGATCAAAGAGATAAAGCAGGCACTGGCAGAATCAATATGGGGTTTTGACCATAGGTTTAAAACTTTGATGGCCAAGGTCAGTTTCCAAATGTCGAATGTACAACATAAAGAGTGTTTTATTGTTTCTCTTTTACCACACATCCGAGGGTCGTTAATGCAACAAAATATTGACTCACAGATAGAGGCATTAGAGTTAGCTATGAAGCTAGAGGCCTCACCAATTGGTGATGGTGTAGATTCAGTCACGGCTCGCTAATATGACAATACAGCTTCAGGAAATCAAGAAGGGTAAGGAAGCGCAAGAATATCTATGGTACACAAAATGTAGAATGGACAGACATACTAAGGATAATTGTCCGACCTTCATGAATTATGTCTCCTCCGGTGCGCCCACTAAATGATCGTGGACTACCTTGGTGTCGCATATGTCAGTCTAGCGAGAATCATGACGAGGAGTGTTTATATTTTCAAAAGGTTGTAAGTACCCCGGCAAACCTATTTTGTAAATTTTGTAATTCATTGGGCCATGAAGAGAAAGATTGCAGAGCATACCAACTCTTGAAGAAAAATATTGTTGATACCTACTTAATGAAAAATGAGGGGCTCGCTTAGGCTAAACCGATGTAGGCATTGTATCAGCCCGCACAGTTCCCACCAAATTAGTATCAGCATCAGTATGTGCCTCAGTAGCCATACACACCACAAAATCACTACCAACCGCACTACCAACGAAATCAGTACCCACCACAACAACCACACCCATAAGGAAGGGGTGGTGGAAACTTCATAGGAAGAGGTGGAGGAGGAGGTTTTGGCAGGGGAAGAGGTCAAGTTACATGCTATAACTATGGAAAACTAGGTCACTATGCCATAGATTTCCTAGAGCCTGCAAAGACATGCTCATATTGTAAGGGACAAGACCATAACGTGGAGCAATGTCCTCAGTTGATCGCAAAATGGAAAGAAAGGACTATCGCAGGACCTATCCCTGCACAGAACTTGAATCCAAATCCAAATATGAATGTTCAGATGATTGAAAATGAACCAGGAGATCTAAATGTCGTTGTCATAACACGAGGAGGTGTTGCGACTGGAGCTAATCACGATAACCAACAAGAAAAACCACAACTGCAGGTACGACCCACGACACAAAAGAAGGTATCATTTGACGTCCACAAAAAAAAGAAAGTATTCTTGGATGTGCAACCAGAATTTGTGGATATAGAAGTACCATCAACTTCTAAAGAATTCAAGGAGATGCCTGAGCTGTTTTAGTGCATATTTCAAAAGAATGTCCCACAAAAGGTTAGTAAGCTCAAAACCTTTTTGTCAAGTTTCTTAACGCTAATGCAAGATAAAGATGCTATTGCATAACTACAAGTGATGTGAGAAGAGATACCTATAGTGCCACAACCTGAAAATAAAGTTAACCAAGTAAGAAAAAAATTCAAAACTGTCCACGAGTTAAGAATGACTGCTCAGATAGGGGATTATGATATGGACTATATCATCTTGGATTTGGACTAAGATGTCAATATTCTCATGCAACAAACTTTCTAAAGTATGGGAAATCCATGCTTGGACCAGTCCTCTGTCCAATTGAGAATTGCAAATCAGGCGAAGGCTCTACCCATTGGCTGGTTAAGCCAAGCCCCTATTGACATTGAAGGGTTATGTACATTTGTGTACTTTGAGGTCATAAGCATTGTTGATGACACAAACCCATATCCTGCATTACTGGGGATAGATTGGGCTATAGAAAAACAAACCATTATAAACTTCAAGAAAAGGATCCTCTCATTTGAAGATAATGAGATGAGAGTGGTTTCGCCCATTGATCCATTAGAAGGATAGAGATACGTTGATCATGTATACAATGACGGACATGTCTACTATCTTGACCATATTTACAATTTCACTACATTACAAGAACACTACATCAATCTAACGATGGATGGAAACATGAGCTGGAAGAGTCCTAGTTCCTGCACATCTAACTTAGGGAAGGCTCTAGAGAATTGGAAAAATAGACTACATGAAGTCTCTATGTGGAGGTGTGCAAGAGTTACAAGGTATGTGCGACGGGTGGAAAATGAGCTGCAAGAGCTACCCACCTATGAGGGCTTACCTAGCCTTGTGACCCTATTAACCGTGTTCGAAGGACTTGCAACGGATTCATAGCGTTTATTGAAACTGGATCATGCGCTAAAATCTACGCCCGCTAGATGGTGGGGTGTGCATAAGAGTCTATAACATATTGGCCATAGTGCAAAAATTTAATGGAAGTCAGGTTTGGTGAAGTAGTCACCCTCGTAAATCACAAGTATTCAGGACTGGAGAACCGAGTTGAATATCTTAACCATTATCGCACGATATTTGTAGAATATCTGCGACAGGAGTCGGTCCATCATTTCATACATACATTGGAAATGACACCTAGGACTCGGTATACATCTATGGAATTATGACAAGGAAACCAAGATTGGGAAAGAATCGCTAAGAATTTTGTGCATACATTTGAATTTGCTAATGAAAACCCTACATTGGATGTTGCGCTTCAAATGTCAAAGGAGAAGTTATTTGCTGAGATTCCTGTTGAAGAGGCTAATTCTCACCAGTGCAGTGAGACCATTCAGCAATGGATGGCTTGCTACAATATAGCTGGAGACCCACATGATGATCCGACTAGCATAAACATACCGCAATCAGAGGGCACACGAGAAGTGGAAGGAAGTGGCATTTCGAGTGACCAGTTCCTCAAGCCATTAAAAATTAAGAAAGTAAACATCGGTTCACCAGAGAACCCAAATTTTGCTAACATAGGAGATTATTGGGATGAAGAGACAGTTGCAAAGATCACAGATTTACTACATGAGTATCAGTACCTATTCCCTAACAACTTCTCAGAAATGAAGGGGATAGTAGGAGACCTTGGGGAGATGAAAATACCCCTGCGACCATATAGGATGAACCCAAAGTATAAAGAAAGAGTAAAAGCTGAATTAGATTGTATGCTCGAAGTGATAATCATCAAACCTATTGAGGAATCGGAATGGATCAGCCCTGTAGTGATCTAGGATAAGAATACAACTGGCGAAGTAAGGATCTATGTCGACCTAATAAATTTGAAGGATGCATGCTTGCACGATCCATTCCCAACACCATTTACAGATGAAGTACTTGAAAGCATCGGAGTAAAAGAGATGTATTCATTTACTAATGGAATTTTGGGATATCATCAAGTTAGAATCATGAAGGAGGATCGCCATAAAATGACCTTCGTCATAGAATGTGGATGCTACCAATATACGATAATGCCCTTTGGACTCAAGAATGCACCTGCTATTTTTTCTAGAATAGTAGTTTCTGCTTTTAAAGATTTTATTCATAAATTTCTTGAGGTTTACTTTGATGATTGGACTATGTTTTGTCTAGTACAAGACCATATTGAGATTATGTGCATGATGTTGTATCATTTTCGCTAGTATCATATTGCGCTTAATTCCAAGAAGTGTATATTCTGCACACCGTTTGGTGTGATGTTGGGTCATGTCGTATGTTGCGATAGTATTTTAGTCGACCCAGCAAAGATTGCAACTATCCTTGATCTACAGCTGCCTACATCAATCACGCAACTCATATTAGTGGTAGGACATGCTACTACCGAAATTTCATCAAAGGGTATGCAGTAATCACTGCACCAATGGAGAAATTGCTGAAGAAAGACGCAAAGTTTCAATGGACAACAACTTTCTAGGAAATCTTAAACAAATTGAAGACAGCGATGGCCATGACACCAATACTTGTATTCCCTAAATAGAAAAAGGAGTTACATGTGCATGTCAATGTGTCGTCTGTCATGCTCGACATAGTCTTGACACAACTAGGAGAGGGTGCACTTGACCACCCTATCTCTTTTGCTAGCAAGAAATTGTCGACAGTAGAAAATAACTACACAATGATAGAAAGAGAAGGCCTCTCTATGGTCTATGTGCTTCAGAAGTTCCAACACTACTTGTTGGGTGGACATTTTCAGATGTACACTGATCATTTAGCACTGAAGTACCTAGTTAACAAGCCAGTGTTGGGGGGGGGATATCTGTAGATGGCTTCTCCTGTTTCAGGAGTTTGACTTTGAGGTAATAGTAAAACCAGGTAGACTCAATGTCAGTCTAGACCACTTATCAAGGATAGAAAGTGGTGAAGAACCAACAAGCCTAGAAGATAATTTGCCTAACCCACAACTATTTGTGATTCACATGATGGATGATCATAATCCTGAGTTTAATGCCATCATTCATTTTTTAAGCACGGGATATGCACCGGAAGGAATTTCAACTAATTAGAAGAAACAATTGGTTGTTAAAGCTGTCAACTATACATTAATTGTGGGAAATTTGTATAAGTTGGGCGTTGATGAAATACTGCACCAATGTGTTTTTTATGATGAACGACCATGGGTTATGAGCGAAGCACATGCTGATGTCACAGGAGGACATTACGCAGGGAAAAAAACTGTGCATAAGATATTGCAGGCAGGTCTATGGTGGCTAACCATACACATGGATACTAAAATATTCTAGAAACGCTATGATATTTTCCAAAGAACAGGAAAACCATCGCGTCGCAATGAGATGCCACTTGCACCACAAATAATCCTTCAAGCATTCGACCAGTGTGAAATTGATTTTGTTGGACCAATCAATCAACCAGGAAAGAGAACTAGCATGCACTACATTATCACTGCGATGGACTATTTAACTAGATGGGATAAAGCCACACCTGTTAAGGATTGTACTACTACGACTGCGACAAAGTTTTTGTTTGAAAACATAGTGACTAGATTTGGTTGTCCAAAGATACTCCTAAGTGATCAAGGTACGCATTTTGTTAATAAAATGATTGATGAGCTGACTGCAGAGTTTCAGATCCAGCATAAGAAGACGACACCCTATCATCCTCAAGTGAATGGAATGGTTGAATCTTTCAACAAGATCCTGGAGAATGCATTGACCAAGGTATGTAATGTGCGCCAAGATTATTGGGATCAGAAAGTCTCAACTGTGCCATGGGCCTATCGCACAACTTGCAAACAACTCACATGATACAGTCCATTCAGACTAGTAAATGGACAAGAAGTTGTGGTTCCAATGGAGTACACTCTACCAAGTCTAAGGATTGTCACGCTAACAGAGATGACCGAGGGAGATGTTGTTGAACAAATGTTGTCAGAGCTCATTTAAATGGAGGAAGAATGCTTCGTCACGGGATTTCATCAGACTGTCAAGAAGCAACAATAGAAATCATGGCATGATCACCATATCCGAGTTAATCCATTTGAAGTAAGAGGAATTTTCTTGATATATGACAACAAATTCTTTAAACACCTAGGAAATTTGAAGACGCATTGGCTAGGACCATATGTGATCGAGCACATCACTGGTGCGGGTGCAGTAAAATTGCAGAGACTAGATGGCACGTATGTCGTGGATATGGTGAACGGTAGTCACTTGAAACCATACTATGATGATCATAACATCCCTATTTATATTCAAAAAAAAACGAGGCCAAGAGACGTAAGTTGTTTTATCGCACATCTACGACAATACTAGCGCAAAGCATAGGAAAAAGCGCAGTAAAAAGCAGCAACTACTACAAAAATAAAATAAAATAAAGACAGTTTGGTTGGCAGTAAAGTGTGAATATTTGGAAATAAAAGAGACAGTTATGACAACTAAGACCCATTGATTTGACAATATATGAGGAGAATGACGGCGTGCTTTTGGGTCCCATCAAACCACCCTCAGTATAACTACCATAACTGTGCTGACAGGTACAACAAAGCACTCAAACAGTTAAGTTATTGAAGGGGCACATCAACCAAAAATCCCATGTGATCAATTAGACAACTACATGATGACTACACAACGTGCTCACGAGTATAAGTATAAGGCTTCGCCTTGAAGCATTCTTTTACGCATAGTGAGAAGAGCCAAGTATTTGTAGAGTGATTGTTTGTAGAGCCGAAGTCTATCACAGAGTGACCCAACATCCATTGTTATAGAAACTACAAGTGATAGAAAGTTGTCTGACATAACCATTATCTCAGGATGCCTAATTGAGGAAGAGATAGAATCACCTGAGGTACAGCAACCAAAGCAGCAGCCAAAAACTGACCCGATGGCACAAACTAGGAATCCATCTATCCCCTCAACTGCACCTAGACCTCCACCTACTCCTCAACCTGCAGCTGCACCTATTAATATTCCAACCCCTCAGACTTGCCCTGTACCAAGCCCTACTCAGAGACCGTTAGTTTCTCCCAGAGTGCAAGTTGCAGCTGCACAACTAATGAGGGAGTCGAGGAAGGGCAGTGAGAGAGTATCAGGAGAGGCATCCGAAGTGCCACCACCAACAACAACAAAATGTAGAGCTACCGCTATTGTTGACAACCTGGGGAAAGCACCAGTATAGGAAGACCCAGAGGGAGAATACCTCATGGAAGAGGACTCACCACCGCGCACAGATGTGGATGCTTGGAGAGAAGAGAAAGACTTCCCACACTATGTTCAGCCTAAGAAAGTTGAAATGGAGGAGGTGACACTTCTGAAGAAAGCGCCCACAGTGTTAGTTTCACCCTAGATCTCTAACAAGGTGTCCCTACCAAAGAACCTGATACCAAATATATCCAACTTAACATTTGAAGATGTCGACACTCGCTTACAGTTTGGCTTGGAAATAATCAACTACATGACTACCAAAGCCGAACCGACTCAAGCATAGGTCTTAGTACCAATGCAGTGGGCTAATGGCATCGCCAATGCAGGACTAATGGACTTGTTTTTCATGCCTCACTTTGGCCACAGTCTGTAGGTGAATACATACGTGAAACAAATTTTGGTATGTTTCCATAGAGGGTTTTTATGGCTCGATCGACCATACCCAGTTGACATCGAGCTTATTTCTTCCGTCACCGGTCTGTCGAAGCAAGGGAAAGACCCAACGTTGTATTTGAATAGTAAAGACACTACCAGGATAAAGCAGAAATATAGCCTTTAGCGTGCGGGGAGGTGATTTTGAATTGACCCCATTGAGGACAGCATAGTCCGGTTCACTTCAAATCTCCTCTCTTACAAAATGTTGTGCAAGATAAAGTCGACTCAATGTACTGGTAGAGAAGCAGAACTTGCAGAACTGTACGGACAAGGAGTGATTTTTAATTGGTCACAGTTCCTACTCAATAAACTGATAGATGATGCACAACATGCACAAGAGGAGGATAATCCGAAGTTTCACTACTCTTGGCTGCTCATTCTGATACCATTCATTCTATGGTCCAACCCACCGAACTACCAACACGTAGATTTCCCACTACTTTGCCTTGGCACAAAGTATCAAAACTTATGGGAAAGAAAGAAGAACAAGGACCACCAAAAGGACAATAACATGGAGTTTTTTCTACATGTTGAGGAGTTGCACAACGTTATCAGGAAAACCCATAGAATTCGCCATGCAACAATGGACAGGTATGCGGCCTTCATAAATTTCGAAGCTGTTGCACATAATATGATTGTGCAACCCAAGAATGATCCAGCAAAGCAAGTACACCACATTGGATTCATGATCACAAATGAGGATGTGGACACCATTATTAAAGAATGGCCTGAGGAATGAAGCAGTCCACTAGCAGAGTCATTTCCTGAAGACCAGAACCAGGAAGACCCACCAGCTAACCAATATGCAAATGTTGGTGCAAGCAGTGATGGTGGAATTGGCCAAGGAAGTGGTCAAGGAAACAATGGAGGTGACGGTCAAGATCATCAGCCGCGGGAGGAGGAAGAACGGGATAATCCTCATGGAAATGGTGGCTCTGATCATAGTAATTCAGAGCACACGACTAGTCTGGACAATTTCCAAAACCAAGAGGGTTTCCCACAGCACAAGAAAATAAAAGTAGACAAAGTGGCTAACACAAACACATTGACTGAAGATGATGTCCAGGAGCTTGCAAATGTCGTCGCTAAGGTCGTACAAGACAACCTCACCACTATGAAGACACAACAGATAAACATGGCTGACCAAGTTAGGAGCCACTTGAATAAGTTGATAGAATCCATTAATGAGGTCAAAGCCACTGTGGAGGCTGAGACATATGGTGTTGATGCCAATGTTCCGTTATACACACTAGAGTTAGTGTCACCGATCAAAGTAAATATTATGGGGTGCGCACTGGAAATAGAGAAAGAGATAAGTGCAGTTGATAATAATAGCACTCTACACATTGAATTCTCCAAGTTGGCCTTGAGTGAAGTCTATGAAGTTCAGGAGGAAGCCGCGTCCGAAATACGGCTGAGGAAATTGTTGTTTCCTATCAGGAAACAAAATAGCAAAGGAAGGTGAAGACGTGCAAGGCCCTCCTTAAGGAAAAAGAGAGAGAACTGGAAGGGTGCAACACCCTCCTTGCAGAGAAGGAACAAGAAATTGTAGCATGTGAGCAAAGCCAAGTCGCATTAGTTGACACCATCAAGAGCATGATCACAGAGTGCCCCCCTAAGGCAGTACAAGAATATGAGGACTCAGTAGCTAAGGTTTCTAGGATCACACAAATCACATTCGAACTAAGGAAGCAAGTTGAGGAGCTTCAAGAAAGACAGGTACCAAGAACACCTCCTGAGGTGCTTGAGGAATGAAGAAGAGCAGCATCTAAGGATGTTGGGAAGATCACAGAATGAGAAAATCTCTATGCAAAGGAAACTGAAGCTGTTGCTACAATCTAGGGAGCGTTGCTAGAAGATGAAACTATAGAAAACATAATGGGAGCACACGATATGTAGATGAGAAAATCAGCAATGCAAAGGTAGAAATGAAGAAACTGTCTCTTTCGGAAAAGGTTACTAAGAGCACAGACATCAAGCGACTGCAGTAGGACATCTAGGCTCTTCAAGATCAAGAGTGGACTATGGAAGCCGAGGTTGAGACACACCAATTAGAAGCAGCCCAGCGCACAGGCCTTCTTCATCCTGTGTAGTAGAAAATTTGGCAAGTCACGCAGTCGATAGAGGAAGGACCATTGGACAATATCAGTTTCGACCGTGTAGAGCATTCGATGCATAGGAAAAAGAAGTAGCAGGGGAAGTTTCTACAGTGCAACATATGGTGAAGGAGTTCTAGGACAAGGTTGGTCCCACGGTGCAACCTGGGTCTATGCCAGAGGCAAAGATTTTGCAAAGCAAGAAAAAGTTTTTAGCAAGCCAATTTTGAGGATGAGTGCCTTTTTTCTTAGTGGCTCGGGACAAGCCACATGTGAGTGTTGGGGGGATATTGGGCTAGGAAAAGAAGACAAGGAAGAAGCTAGCATGCAATCCAGGAAGGAAAAGCATGCGCAACAAGGAGGAAATCAGGTTGCAAAGGAAGCAAAGGAACTAGCACGGAAGAAGGATAGAGCATACATATGAAAGAGGAAAGGAAAGCTTGCATGCGTGCAGGCAAGTAACGGTTAGAAAGAAACAGGTGAAGATAGTGGCTACTGAAGATTGCGTAAGCATCCGGATAATGCACGTATGAAGGAATATTTTGTAAGTCGGGACGATAGTGCCTTGTGTCAATCCCTAATAGCTTGTAACCATTTTTTATGGCTGATCATGACCTGTAACTAATAAGCAATATGTAGTCGACCCTGTCTGGTCCAGTAGAATATATAAATAGGAAAAAACCATTCTCTATAAGGTTTGGACATTCTTCATTGTTGTTAGAGGATAGTCCTTAAGGTCCATAGTTTTGTTTCTATTTTGTGAAGGAAGAAGAATAAGGTTGTTGAGTAGTCGATCTTGCAGCTATGTGCGCAGACCACTACTAGTATAAGGAATCTGCATCTGAGTGCACAAATAGTAGGTAGAAGAGTCTATCCAAGCTATGTGCGGTCAGTAGGAGTAGATAGAAGAATAAAATAGAGAGCATGAGAGAAGAATATTGAGTCAGAAATACATATCTTAAGAACACTCTGCAGATCATAGACTACAAGGTGCTATATACAATTTCTCATGCCAGATGAAGAGCACCTTAGTGGTTTTTCCCAGATGGGTTTCCACATTATTTCCTGTGTTGAATGAATGGTTGTGTTGAATGTGTATGTGAATGTTGAAGCATTTGCTTACTGTATATTTCTTAATTATAGTTCGATGGATGCACTATCATGTTAATCAGTGAATGAATGAAATTTAAAAGCATTGAGAAAATGTCATGTATAAGTTCATGGTTAAATTTTTATGTTAAAGCACAGGTCACAAATTGTCTATCGGTACACGGGATCAGCTGCGTCACACCAATTGCACCAGTTGTTGAGATTAAGGGAAGTGTGGTATTGCGTGCGTTGACATACAGTTGTGCCCAGTCATGCCAGAATAGACTCCATCATCCAGTTTCCTTTTTCGAGGACCTTGGTTGTGTGCCAATGGACTATAATTCCCTCACCAACTACGAAAACATGGTTCTAGCAGTTACCCATTAGATATCTTGGGTGAGACTGCTCCTGCCTCGTAGGTGTTACCGATTGAGCTTGCTCTGTCGGGGCGATGTCTTTTGGTTTATTGTTGGTATTGTGGTGTTGTTGAACCACGTGTCGAGACAAGAAGGTGAGAGAGGCCAACACAGAGATTCATGTGTTATTTCATGTTGCAGTCTGTATTTTCCCCCCTCATGTGAATTTTTTTTCTAGTTTTATATCTCCATTATGTTTTCCTTCATGTCTAAAATAAGAGTATAACAATTTGGAATTCATATTTACTATGCTATAAATGTTGTTTTCAGATATCCACCAAACCTTTCTTCTAAAGTTGATACATTATTCATTTTTATAATGCTCTTGTTAATGGTTTGCTCATGTTCTTCCTTTTTCACCAGATAATCAAATTTTGACTGTGACTGAGTAGCTATCTTGCCTCTGTTTAAAACTTCCATGCAAAAAGATATGTTTATCTATAGTCATATCTTGACTCCATATCCCAATGGTCATGTGTTCAATTTCAACCAATCTTACCAATTACAAGCAGTCTTTCTTATAAATATCTGGCCTTGTTAATACTTTGTGAGAGATCCCTCTCGGAAGAGAAAAAAGCTAGTTTTCTCTTTAAAAGTGGTTTTTTCTATTACCTGGGAATAACCTTTACAACCTTGGGTAATTTTCCAGTGCTAACAAATTGGCACCATTTTCAAGGAACGAAAGTGCATATCATCCCTAGGAAGAACAATAAGGATTGCAAAGTTTCAAGAAAGAAATTTATGTTGGTAAGAAGAAGTTTCCACATTCAAAAGAAGGTTGTACATTTTTACTAGCGACTTCACATTCATTTTTTAGTATCACAGAATACATCCTCTCTTTCAAGAGAACGAATACAGGAGGTAACCCTAATACTAAAAATTTGCAAAGTGTTGAGAATCCAAAAAGATTGCTTAGAAGAAAACATAAAGAAAAATTAAATATTTCTCAGTTTGGTGCATCATCATCTCAATATTTTCATAGTATACAAGACTCTAAGTGGGAAACTAGTGTTGACAGATTATTTTTTAAATCAAAGTATGAATCTGACATAAAGAAATTTTATATTAACCCTAGTATATTAGAATCATATCTTCTTGATTCTTTGTGGCAAAACCTTCAAACTCCAGTAAAAACTGAGAAAACTACTTCTATTGTCCAAAATTTTCAGTTTCATACTCCTCAACCTATTCAAAATCCTCTAGCTTTTCAACCTTTACCACTTGTTCCAAATCCACCTAGACCAATGGTTGCAACTAGGTTTGCTCCATTGGCCTTACCCGCGGTGTTACATGACCTTCCCTCAAATTATGCCCAGAGGATTTCATTTTATTATGGAGAAGGAAATGTTACTGCAAAATACCATGTTGGAAAATTTTAAAAATTATAGATTTGGGGGAGGTTGACTATTAGGATGTCAATATGAAGCTATTTGCACAGAGTTTGTTTGGGGAAGCCAAAAAGTGGTATAAATATTTACCTGCTGGGTCTATTCGAAACTTTGCATTCTTAGATATATGGGATGATAAGCAGAGTCCATTAAAAGTCCTATCCCAGTACAATAATCTTTAAAAAGGAGGTTTTGAGCCAATCCATGAGTTTTCGAGTAGGTTCATGAGAGTCTATAATTCAATACCTGCTCATATTAATCCTTCAGCTGGTGCTACTAAACTTCATTATGCAGAAGCCTTTGATAATGACTGCATTGTTGTTGAGAGAAAGAAAATCAGCAAGCCTTCCTGTTATGTTTACAGCTACCTTGGAAGTAGAAGCCAATATCATGGCATGTGGAAAGATAAAACAAAGAGTAGATGTCGATAGGAGGAAAGGTAGAGAAGGAACCATGCCCTCCACCTCTTCCGCTTCTTCATCTAATGATATCAAATTTGAAACGATGCTGAAAACAATGGAGAAGTTAATGAATAGGTTGACTATGGATATTACGCTAGTAAATCGAGAACAGAATGAACCCCAGATCAGAAACCCTAACTTTAGAAGGCCTATTCCTCCTCCATTCCCACAGGAATAGAAAAAGAGACATGAGGAATCCAAGAAACCAAGAAGATCAGCAAATAATACCACCTTTCCCTAAAAATTATGTTGTTTATGATGATGGTGTAGAGTCTATTGAATATCGTATTCATTATTTTGGTGATTTAGATTCTGAAATATATTTGACTGAGGAGGAACACAGTATGTTTGCACAGGAGGACGATAATAAATGTTTTTAGGAGGAGTTGGAATAGTATCAGAAGGGGTATATGCATGCTATGGATGACGTGCAGATAAAGATCAAATTGAGAAGTAGAGACTTTATTATGAATAAAGGAAGGTTAAATCCAAATCAACCTTCCAGTAGTTAGATGAATATAGAAAAAAGAAATGAAAAACAAAAGGAATCTATTGTACATAAAGAGATTGAAAATAGAACTGAGAAAATAAAGGAGTTAAAACAAACAACACCCATTTTTAGTCTACAAAGTGAACTTGCTAAGTTAAATATTTCAATTCCTTTTAATGAACTGCTTAGAAATCAGGAATATAGAGACACAATAACAAAAATGATCAGAAATCAGGGAGAGGCTCAGCCAGATATTTTGGATCCGACCATCGTTTTGGGGTCTAAGATTGATAGTGTGGATAATGAGGAAGTACCACCTTTTTATATGAGTTTAAATGTGCATGACATGGTGTTGCATAATGCTATGTTAGATTCAGGTGCTTCACATAATTTGATGCCTAAGGGGGTGGTAGAAAGTTTGGGGTCAGAAATTACAAGGCCTTATAAATATTTTATTCTTTTGATTCCAAAAGGGTGAAATGTATGGGTCTGATAAAAGACATGGTAGTATCCTTGACTAAATTACCATCTAAAACTATGGTCATGGATGTTGTTGTGGTTGATATCCCTTCCAAATTTGGTGTTTTGTTGTCAAGATATTGAACTTCAAAGTTAAAAGGAATTTTGCAAATGGATATGTCTTGTGCTACAATTCATGTTCTTAATGAAAAAAAGAGACTGTACAGTGAAAAAATATCACCTTATGTTGTTAGCAGTCAATATCAGCCAGGAATTCATCATATTTATGCTATTGATACAGACTTAGGGTCATCTATTTTCTTCAATGATGTTTCTCCTTGTGATTCAAAATTTGTTGTGCCAAGTAAATGTAAAAAGGATAAAAAGGTTATAAATGAACAGGAAGCATTGGAAATAAAGCAAAAGGAATAAGGGTTGTGGACCATGTATTTTGATGGGTCAGGTGCTAAAGTGGGTGTTGGTGTAGGTGTATACATAATTTCCCCTATTAGATATTTTAAATATTTTTTTTACAAGTTGACCTTTGAATGTACTAATAATGTAGCGAAATATGAAGCTTTGTTGTTAGGTTTGCATGCACTAAAGGATTTGGGAGCTAAACAAGTCCAAGTTTTTCAAGATTCAGAACTTGTGATAAATTAGGTGAATGATAGTTATCAAACTAAGCATCCCAGAATGAGAGATTACAGGAATGAAGTGTGGGATATGTTTGGAAACTATTTCAGAGAACACAATATCAAATTGATTCCTAGATATGATAATACAGTGGCAGATTCCTTGGCAATTGTTGCTAGAAAATTTAAGACTCCTACTGCAGGTAAAACAAAATACAAGGTTGACATTGTGAACATGCCTTCCATACCAGATGATATGAAGTACTGGCATATTTTTGAATATGATATGCAAATCAAAATATTTCTGGAATTGTCTGGTGAATTTGTAAATACCCAAATAGAAAAAGAAAGTGTTGATTCTGAAAATTTTCAAGATGTTGATGAAGATGAAGAAGGAATTGTTGAACAAAGAAGTTGAAAGGATCATTGGGAGTTAAAGATATAGGCCAATTGAAAACTAATCATATTCCCAGAGGTTTAATTCCCTTATGTTATATTTTTGTCATTCAAACTACCGTTATGATCATAGGATCTTTAACTAAGATAATAACATGCACAACAATAAAACACAAGCACAACACAAGAGACAAGAGACACAAAGAATTTTCCTTGGGGAAACCATAAAGGAGAAAACCCCGCAACTTCATCAGAGATAGAATTAGAACCAAAGGTAAAACCCAAAAACATAAAGTTGATCTCCCGACAGCAGCAGTCTCTCTCTCTCACACTGAGAGAGCTTCTTCTCTCTCACTCATGCACCCCAATGAGTGAGTGTGTGTGTCCTAAATAGAGAGACTCACTCTCTATTTATATTCTTTCATTCACTTGGAACCCACTCCATCTGTTAGAGACATTTATCTTCATACTCACTTATTCAGTCAAATTGGCCTAGTTAAACCACTATCCTAAGTTTAATTGACATCAGTGGAGCATTAATTACCATCATCCCAGTCACTCCGACGCCTACCTACAGTCAAGGAGGCTAACCGTAGCCTTTCCTACAGTCAAGGAGGCTAACCGTAGCCTTTCCTACAGTCAAGGAGGCTAACTGGAGCACTCCAGGGGTGATCTGTGTGACATTCATGCACCTAATTGCTAACTGGGGGTTACTTTCAGTTCAACCAATCAGTTACAGTCAGTTAAGGTGCCTCCATGAATTAAATATATTATTTAATGATTATTTAATGATTATTTAATATTATTTTAATGAACTGGAGTCAACAAGGCGCCTCCACCAACTTCTGATGGTCAGTTCAGCTTCAGTTAACCTCATCATGGTTCATTGGAGTCATGCAGGACTAGCACTTGATGATTGGATTGCTATGACATGTGCTTGATCTCCTTCAGTTGAGATTAAGTCATTTATTGCACTCCAACTTCAGTTAGGGTTTGGTGAGTCAATTAAGGTTTTGGTCAAGTGGTTAACTGAGTGAGATTGCATGGCAAAGAGTCAGTTAATCTAGACTCACTCATTGAATTCGAATTGTCCCTTAGGTATTCAAATTCTTCATGGAGTTAAGCTATTGCTATGCATGGAAATTGTAATCCTTTATTGTTTATATAATATACAAAGAGGAAACCTATTTGGAATTCCAGTTATTTCCAATTCATGAGTATTTGTTAATAATTCTTTGATGATTTTGATTCCTAGTTCCTAGATCATGTGCAAGAATTAATACCATCATGTCAGCCTCACTTAACAATTACTTACTAGATCCTACATCTCTAGGAGTTTCTAATAACCCTAGTGCCCCACAACTTGTGGGGACTTTGCCTCCTCTGACCAACAAGGAGGTTTATCCTTAACACAATGGTGGGGACTATTGCCCCAACTTACAATGACTCACCTAGGGTCGAATTCACTAGGATAGTCTAATAACCCAAGGGCCCCACAACTGTGGGGACTTTAACCCTTGACCAATAGGAGGGTTACCCACAATGACTTGACATGAATTTCTCATTATAGAAAATTCCTGGAATAAACATCGGGGTATGACATGACTCAAATACATTACAATACATCCTGGAATAAACATCGGGTTACAATACATAAGAAATACAAGTGAATACATTTCGAAGTTACAATTACATCAACACTCCCTCTTAACTAGGAAGGTATTCTCTCAACACAATTTAGCAGCACAAGTCTTCTTCTCTGTATCATCTGGGTCATCATCAAGTCCTCATCATATTCAAGTCATATTCATATTGATCTGGATCATCACTCAATCTAGATCATCGTCACTGGATTTGGATCATCACTGGATCTAGATCATCATCACTGGATCTAGATCATCACTGGATCTGGATCATCATCACTCGATCTGGATCATCATCACTGGATCTATATCATCACTCGATCTAGATCATCATCACTATATTTGGATCATCACTCGATCTGGATCATCACTAGATCTGGATCATCACTCAATCTGGATCATTACTGCTAGATTTGGATCATCACTCAATCTGGATCATCTCTGCTGAATCATCATTACTGGATCTAGATCCTCACTCAATCTGGATCATCACTGGGCATCATCACTGGATCTAGATCATCACTCGATCTGGATCAACACGGGTGATATATCATGATTCTTCTCATCACAGGAAGTTCTACAGAGCTAGCCCTTTTTTCATGCTGGTTG
Organism: Pseudotsuga menziesii; assembly: GCA_001517045.1. Classification (NCBI taxonomy): domain Eukaryota; kingdom Viridiplantae; phylum Streptophyta; class Pinopsida; order Pinales; family Pinaceae; genus Pseudotsuga; species Pseudotsuga menziesii. The sequence continues at coordinate 168,090 of LPNX010333337.1, read as the reverse complement.
TAGGCCTAGCCTCCATGTAGGTCTTCTTCAGCACATATATCTGATCAACACATGATCGAAGAAAGGCTCAACATTTCTATCTGATCAACATATGATGGAAGATAGATACTCCACTTACACTTGATCAACACATGATCAAAGAAATGCACATCATTTCTATCTGATCAACACATGATCGAAGATAGATACTGCACTTACATTTGATCAACACATGATCAAAGAAAGGCACATCATTTCTATCTGATCAACACATGATCAAAGATAGATACTAAAATTACATCTGATCAACACATGATCGAAGAAAGGCACATCATTTATATCTGATCAACACATGATTGAAGATAGATATTGCACTTACATCTGATCAACACATGATCGAAGAAAGGCACATCATTTCTGTATGATCAACACATAAATAAATATAGATACTACACTTACATCTAATCAACACATCATCGAAGAAAAGCACATCATTTCTATCTGATCAACACATGATCAAAGATAAATACTGCACTTACATCCGACCTGCTCGTTGGAATGGCCAACACTCACATCTGACATGGGAGGAACTTAATCCTTTATCCATGATAGAATGGTTCAGCCCTTACATCTGATCAAGTGGGAACACATCCCTCTATCACATTAGAATGGCTTCTTAGTCCTAGACTGAGTTTTCCTAGTAATTGACCAGGTGCCTCCATTCCCAGAATGGTATTTTCCCTTACATCTGTCCTACTTGACAAAATGGGCAGCACTTATATCTGACATGGAAGGAACCAATCCTCTCACCATGATAGAATGGCTCAGCCCTTATATCTAACCTACTCGTCAGAATGGCTATGGATCTCAGCACTCATATCTGACATGGAAGGAACCAATCCTCTCACCATGACAGAATGGCTCATCCCTTACATCTAACCATGGTAGGAGCCAATATTCTCACCATATTAGAATGGCTATGGGTCTCATCACTTTTCCTTGGAGGAAACCTCGATCTAGAGAACACCAAGCTTCTCCCTGAAGTACTTGAACTTCATCCTAGCCAATGGCTTTGTCAATACATCAACTATATGTTCCTCCTTCGCAACATACTGGAGCTTCATTACTCCCTTCTGCACCATATCCCTGATATAGTGATACTCGATCTCGATATGCTTTGACTTGTCATGGAACACTAGATTCTCTGACAACTTCACGCAACTCTGGTTGTCACAATGTATACAAGTAGCATCCAACTGGAGATCAAATATATCAGAAAGTAGCTTCCTCATCCATACTGCCTCACAACTAGCTGAGCAAGCTACGACATACTCTGCTTCAGCTATACTCAATGCCACACAGGATTGCTTATTGATAAACCAAGAGATTACACCTGATCCCATACTGAAGCAACACCCTAAAGTGCTCTTCCTATTGATGGCACTTCCTGCCCAATCTGAATCAACATAACCCTTCAGGTTAATCTTTTGATTTACATCGTACTTGAGCCCATAATCAACTGTACCCCTCAGGTACCTCAGAATATGCTTTGCAGCAATCAACTGAACATGTCTCGGATATGTCAAGAACTGGCTCAAGGTGTTCATAGCAAAGAAAATATCTGGTCTCGTGTTTGTCAAGTACATCAATCATCTGACGATACATCGTAGCATCAACTGTCTCTGATGAAGCATTGTTCAAGAGATTTCGGTTCGATGCCATAGGTGTGGCCATAGCCTTGCAGTCCATCATCCCAAATATTTTTAGTATCTCTACTGCATACTTCCCTTGTCCAAGGAAGATTCCATATGTATTCTGCCACACCTCCATGCCTAGAAAAATAGTACATCGACACATAACAGGAGCATCACTGGTCTTCTGCCTTCAACCTTGGAACAAAGGTTGGAATCTTCTTTACTCTCAGTAACTCCTAGAGTCATTAGTAATCTATCCATCCTGTCATACCATGTCAAACCTTATATTTTCTATAGTTACTCCCTCTGAAGCGAAGCATCATACTCCTTCTGTCTTTTGTACTCTATGTAGTGAAACATTCTGTACTGGAGTGACAATTAGCTTCCTATGCTACTAGAATTCTATGTATCCATCTAGTGTATATAATTTCATCTTAAACCTTGTAGCAATGGTTAAGATCTTCATCAATCTCATCATGTATGTGTTTCAATTATTACTAGCTGCAAATGTCTCTTCGTAGTCTATGCCTTATTTTCATGAGAAGCCTCGTGCTACGAATCTTGCTTTGTATCCCACGATGTTTCCATCTACTGCATGATGGAACTACGAACTTCTCTTTAGGTCTCGATACTGAATCCTAGACATCATTCTTCTTGAACTGGTCTTCTTGGTTACTTCTTCATAGCTAGAAGGTTCTGCATCAATGATGTCACTACATTCGTCATATTATTCTTCATCTTGAATTGTCGTCACTTGTTCTTCGGAACAAGTTTCATCCGCCTTTGCTTGTAGGTGATTATGTATGCGATCTTTCCTACAAGTCAAATGCATTTGTATGGTTAGAAACATTTCATAAGGAATATTCATACTGGCAAATTCTTATGCATAAATATATGATCATGCAACTATTTTATCCAATACAACATTCATCCATATCTCACGGAAACGTTTCTAGATGCCTTCCATCTCTACCAGGACAACATTGAGATTGTGCACTAATCCAATATTTCAGCAAAGAGGTTTCATTATAGATAAGTAGAAATGGAGAGTTGTATTGCACCATGATATTATTACCCATCACATGCATATTAGTAGTATACTGTCATTAATGCAAACATTCTATCATGCATAATACATCAACTGAATATAAACAAATGCATAACAAAAAACAATATCATGAAATGAAAATTGAATACTTATCTTTATTTGTTTTGTGGGTAGACTCCTTCTTGATCCTTCTGCTTCATCATCTTCTTCATTCATGACTTCATCATTTCTTATCCAAGCTCTCAAGATGGATAAGAGGCTCTTCAAGAATCGAGTCCTTCATATTCCTCATCGCTTGAGGGATCTTCTTTCGATGGTGAGAGCTTGTTATTCAATTGATCCCATCTTCTCTTCTCTTCTTATGAGTCGAGCTTCTCCTTCTTCTTGGAGTCTGCTGAAAGTAATCACTTCCTTCTAGCACACATTATTTGAATGAATGAATCCCATGATCCCGAGAGGCCATTCAAGATGGCTATCACTACTTCTTCATTCTTCACTTCTTCTTTTACCGCTTCAATTTGTTCTTTGATTTGAGAGACCCTTGTAAAGGATGACTGTATGGTCTCTGCATTCTGGATCTTCACTTCCTTCAACTGGTTTCTTAAGTTCATATTCTAATTTATGTTCTTCCCTTCAAATAGCTTCGTCAAAGAATCAAACATCATCGGTGTCTTTAGGAAAGAAACTTGTGGTACAATTTGATCCGTGATTGAATCAACAATGATCTTCTTATCCTTTCTCAAGTTCTTCTTGTGTAAGGCTTCTAGCCTCATCTCCCTCTGGAACTGGAACCTCTCTACTCATGTAGGTGTCCAATTCATTTTCTTCAAAGAGATCATATACTTCCATGCTTGGAATTTGTCAACTTCACCAAGCCTATAATCAAGCTGATGTGATAGATCACTTTGAAATGAGAACCTCAAATGAAAATAGCAAAAGATTAGATCTTACCGATTTGAGGTATCCGTCCTGGTTCCGGAGCTAGCTGATCTAGGGTTTGTCAGAGAAACCCTAAATTTTTAAACATGGAATATTTCAGATCTAATTGGATAGAAAGATATATCTCTTCAAATGGATCTGTCCAGTGTACTTCTTTTATGAAAACAGTGGAGGGAAGCTCCCAGAACAGGAAGCCCTAGTTTTCCAATTTCTTCTGCGGAAATTCCTGTCACTGTTTCTGTGATATCTCTGCAATTACTACTCCTCTATGTCTGAAATTTTGCACTGAGGTAAAATTGCATGTCCCAGATCCAAAACCATATGTTTCATCAGAATTGGTTTCACCAATTGGGATTTATTATCCTTTTCCCAAGGTGACCTGTTACAGGACTGTTCAGAATAGCGAAGTTGTACATACTTCCATGTGTCACTAGTTCATCTTCTGAGTCTGACCTTCTAACCACAGAAATTACAGTCCATTCCCTTTCTATAAAATCTTTAGGAATTCCATTTGGACCTCTGCAGCCCAAGATATTGCAATTATCCTCAGGTATCCTGTTTAGGGATGAATTCTGGAAGAGGCTGGAACCCTAACTTGGAGGGATCATATATTCTAGAATATAGTGAACATGAGGCTGATTTTTGGATGCATTTTAAATACAGATTTTATATGCAGCATATGCAATTTTCAGATCCTAATCCTTCTCCAATATCTGGATATATCAAATGTACCAAAACTTAGTCGTTTTAGTATTTAGGGTTTTTCTAGCACGAGATCAAACTAGGGTTTGAATTTCCCGGAGTTTCACCCAACCAAAAAACTTGATCCAAGTCTCTAAAATTAGATTTTGACAAGGAGAAAAATCCTATTTTGGGCTCACTCAAAAATTCCTTTTCTGTAGAAATCCCTAATTTCCACATCGAAAACTAAAAATGCTCGGAATCGAATTCTGCTTCGACGGAAAGATACGCCCTTCAATGGAGAGTCAGCCTAGCATACTTTTGCTGATGGATTGTGGAGAGAGACCCAAAAAGTAAGAATCCCTAGCTTCTATAGCTGCATAATGTCTTCTTCTCAGGTTAGCTCTGATACCATGATGGATTTTTGTCATTCAAGCTACCATTATGATCTTAGGATCTTTAACTGAGAGAATAACATGCACAGCAATAAAACATAAGCACAACATAAGAGACAAGAGAAACAAAGAATTTTCCTCGGGGAAACCATAAAGGAGAAAACCCCACAACTTCCTCAGAGATAGAATCAGCACCAAAGGTAAAACCTGAAAACATAAAGATGATCTCCCGACAGCAGCAGTCTCTCTCTCTCACACTCAGAGAGCTTCTTCTCTCTCACTCATGCGCCCCAATGAGTGAGTGTGTGTATCCTAAATAGAGAGACTCACTCTCTATTTATATTCTTCCATTCACTTGGAACCCACTCCATCATGTCAACCTCAGTTAACAATTACTTACTAGAGCCGACATCTCCAGGAGTGTCTAATAACCCTAGTGCCCCACAACTTGTGGGGACTTTGCCTCCTCTGACCAACAAGGAGGTTTATCCTTAACACAATGGTGGGGACTATTGCCCCAAATTACAATGACTCACCTAGGGTTAAATTCACTAGGATATTCTAATAACCCAAGGGCCCCACAATTGTGGGGACTTTAACCCTTGACCAATAGGAGGGTTACCCACAATTACTTTCTCATTATAGAAACTTCCTGAAATAATGAGAAATAGGAGGGTTACCCACATGACTTTCTCATTATAGAAAATTCCCGAAATAAACATCGGGGTATGACATGACTCAAATACATTACAATACATCCTAGAATAAACATCGGGTTACAATACATAAGAAATACAAGTGAATACATTCTGAAGTTACAATTACATCAACACCTTAGAGAAGCTTTTTGACCAAAATGATGTTGTCAGAGATCCTAAAGTCAAACCTTTTGAAAACGATGTTGAAGGTAAAAATATTGGTACCGAGGAGAATCCCATAATTATAAAGTTGTCCAAGAAATTTCCTGCTAAAGAAAAATATGATTATGTGAACTTGATGAAAAAATACACTAATGTATTTGCATGGAGTTATGATGACCTCAAAGAGTATGACACCTCCATTATACAGCATACTATTCTAATTAATCCTGGAGAAAAACCATTTAGGCAGAAACTCAGAAGGATTAATCCAATGCTATTGCATGTCATTGAAAAGGAGATAAAAAATTATTTGATGCAAAAATAATTGTAACCCTGAGATTATCAAATATTCCTTTTGGATTAATGAATGCAGGAGCCACTTTCCAGCGTGCTATGGACATCACTTTTGCTTATGAAAGACACAGATTTGTAGTAATTTGCATGGATGATATTACTGTATATTCTAGGTCTGAGAAGGAACATATCAAACATTTGGAAAGTCTTCCTTAAATATAGAAAATATGGCATTTAATTAAATCCAAGGAAACCAAATTTTGCTCTAAAAGAAGGAGAACTGTTGGGCTATATTATTTCCAAAGAAGTTATAAGGATTGATCCAGACAGGGTGAGTGCAATTTTGAAGGTGGAGGAACCAAGAAGTAACAAATAAGTATAGTCATTCATTGGGAAGGTAAATTTCTTCAGAATATTTATTCCGAGCTTTTCTGAAATATTGATGAACATTACTAATATGCTGAAAAGGGATCATGAAATAAAATGGACAATGGAGGCTAAGAAATATTTCAAGAATATAAAGCAAGCTATTTCAGAAGCTCCTGTGCTGGTAAGTCCAGATTTTGATAAAGTTTTTTTAGTATTCTCATATGCTTTAGAGCATACTATTGTAGTTGTTCTGTTACAAAAGAATGATCAAGGTGAAGAACAGCCTATAGCATTTTTTAGTAAGATGTTAAGAGATGGAGAGTTAAAATATGATATCATGGAAAAACAAGCATATGCTTTGATTAAGGCCCTAAAAGATTTCAGAAGTTACATTCTCCATTCACATGTAGTTGCATATGTTCCTAGCAGTGTGGTAAACAGCATACTTACACAGCTAGATCCGGAGGGGAGAAGAGCCAAGTGGATTGCAGTGATTTTGGAATATGACATTGAAATTAATCCCACAAAGTTGATTAAGGGACAAGGATTGGGTAAAATGATGACAAACTCCAATTGTGATTCTCTGCAGCTAAATTTTTTGTCAAGTCAATTAAATCAGTTGAACACAAAATTATAGGTGATGCCTGATTTTTCTATTTCTCCATGGTATGCTGATATTGTTTATGTGTTGCAAAATTTACAATCTCCTATAGGGTTAAGTAAAACTAGAGAAAGGTCTGTGAAGCTAAAGGCTGCAAAATTCTGTATTTTAAATCAATATTTTTATTGGAAGGAGCCTGGTGGAGTGTTACTGGATTGTCTTTTGGAGAATGAAGCTCAGCAAATAGCAAAATATTTCCATGAAGGATATTGTGGGGGACATCATTCATGGAAGGTAACTGCAAATAAAATTTTGAGATCAGGATTCTATTGGCATTCATTATTTTCAGATGTGTATAAAGAAACCACCAAATATCATCAGTGCCGGATTTTTTATGGAAAGAGGAAAGTGGTTCCACTCCCTCTTAATCCCATATCAGTAGAAGCACCTTTTCAACAATGGGGGTTGGATTTCATTGGTGAAATAAATCCAAACTCCTCAGGACATCATATGTGGATCTTAACAACAACTGATTATTTTACAAAGTGGATTGAATCAATACCTACTAGAAGAGCTATAGATGCAGTGATAATGGATTTCCTGGAGAATAATATTTTGGCAAGATTTGGCTGTCCTAAAAGTATTGTAATAGATAATGCAGTTGCTTTTAAGTCCAGGAAGATGATAAATTTCTATCATAAGTATCATATAAGTTTGAATCATTCTACTGCATATTATCCATAGCGTAATGGACTGGCAGAATCCTTTAACAAAAGTTTGGTGAGGATAATTAAGAAGTTGTCGGAAGATAATAAGAGAACATGGAATACAAAGCTGAAATAATCTTTGTGGGCTGACAGAATCAGCAAAAAGAGGGTTGTTGGAATTTCATCATTCCAATTGGTGTATGGAGCTAAAGTGGTTTTTCCAGCATCTCTAGGAGTACCAGTTATGAAATTATTGCAGGAGCAGCAATATGAACCTAATCATATGAAAAGGAGAATAAACCAAATTATTGAGCTAAGTGAACTGAGAGATCAAACATATGATAAGGTACATATACATCAAGATAAAATGAAGAATACCTTTGACAAAAAGGTAAAAGAAGACACTTTCTAGATTGATGATTTGTTGTTAAAATGGGATGCTCCACATGAAGACAAAGGAAAGCATGTTAAATTTGATCATTTGTGGGTAGGTTCATACATTATTGCAGCATACAGGAGTAATAATGCTTTTATTCTACAATATCAGGATGGGTCTTAGTATGAAGGAGGTCCAGTTAATGGGAGATTTTTGAAGCATTATTTGAATTAGGGGGGAAGGGAATTTTTGTATTATAGTGTAAGTATTTATTTACTTTCAATCATTACATATGGTGAGCTAGAATATTTGAAGCCCATAGAGAAGGCCCTAAGATCAGAAGGGATAGCCATATTTTAGTTTTTATATTTCTTTCAGAAAAACAAAATAAACGATTTAGATTGGCAATCGATTTGGCAACTGGTCTACGGGGTTCTTGCTACCTTGTAGGGAGGATAGCATCCCTAGTGAAGCCAGTTGTTAGCACTATATTTGAAATTGTGAATTGTTTAATTGAAGGGTTTGGAAATTATCATATTTGAAAATTTTGTGGAAACACCCTTTATATTAATGCGTTAGCACGATCTTTCATCATGGGTCATTGGATGCAGAAATGGATTTGATCTAGGGTGGTGGATCGTTTCACTGTTTGAAACATGGGGTACAAATCGAAATATTCTTATCAGCGGAATGGAGGTGAAGCATGTCAAAAAATCGACGGCTCAGATTAAAGATGTTGTATATCAATGGTGGAGAGAAATTTTCACAGATCAGAGATGCAAGAAATAAAACAAGGTTTCGGATTTCGGGAATCCATTAAAAGGGTGCAACTTTGAATGGACAATATTGATACAAGGTAAGCTCAATGGTGGAGAAAAATTTCCATAGATCAGAGATGCAAGAAATAAAACAAGGTTTCAGATTTTTAGAATCCATTAAAAAGGTGCAACTTTGAATGGCTAAGATTTATACAAGGTAAGATCAATGGTGTTGGAGCATTCCGTATATTTAACATGCTCACATGAAAGAACTTTTCCAATTTGTGGAATTGGTTAACGGGTGGATATATCAAGTAGAAAATGTAATGTCCTGGTTTTGACCCCATTACATTAGATGTATATGATGTGTATATTGTAAATGATCATGGTGTGGAGTTAAAGTCCAAGGCCCCACCATTGATCGGTCACATTATGTTTAGGATTTAAATTTGTCACTGATGGTATATCGGGCCATGCGGCATATATTATGTTGGTCATCATGTAAATATGCATCTATAATTAAAATGAACACAACCAGCTACGGTCGCGGCAACTAAATCGAATGGGGCATGATTTTCCCATGGATAAGGATGTGTGGGGGGATTTGTCAATCTTGAGCCAAAAAGGAAAAAAAAAACCATGTGTCATCTTCCTTTGTTTTATTCCAACCACCTTCAGTTAATAAATTCTGCTGGTGGCTGAGGGAAGTTATGGCAGTTAATTGTTTTTGGAGTGGGGTGGCAGGACTGTCAGTCCATGCCTCCACGCACACTCCACCCATAGTTGACTTCTGAATGGAAAGGAAAAACGCACTCTTCACCCACGCAGGTTTTTCTTCCTCTCTCCATGAGTTGCTGAACACCTATGCACTGAAATTTCGCGTCCTTCCTGTTGTTTGTTCATCCACGGGAAAAAACGGAGTTGTTTTTCCTCACGCATGACCTCCATTGTCTGTTCCCTTCCTCACTGGGTTGGATTGCTTCCTCACGCATAGGAATTTTCCTAGTTTCTAGCTGATACAATGAGCTAAGAGCTGTGTGTTTTCACCCACGATTTCCTGAAAAGAGCCATTCACGTCCTCAACTGTATGTTCTCCTTACAGACCAGTATGGTTGTGTAATTTCCGTCATTTTAATGCTGAGATTGGAACTATTGTTCTCCCCCCCCATGTTTACTGTTTAGTTGGGACTGTGTAATTTGATTTTTGGGAGTCGTTTTGGCCACGAGAGGGCCAAGAATGACTCAGAAATCATTTTCCCGGTTTAAGCTGTGACAGCTAAATTAATTTCCAGAGTGCAATGTTTGGTCTTCGGACTGTGGGAGGAGCAGGGATGTTGGCTTATATTTTCTTGATAAACCTGGTGGCTAGAAACCACACAGATAGAGCTAGAGGGCTATCCTTCTTCTCCATCACCCCTGAATAGCACTGGAAGGGAATGCAGGGCCTGAGGGACTGTGTAGCAAAGAAGGGACCGATTCCTTTTGTTGTGTGTGTTTGGGTGTCTTAGAGGTCAGGCTAGTTCTGGTGTAGGTGTTCTTGGCTCTGTAATGAGCTCACCAGCTTAGCAATTTACCTTCTCCGGCTCCTTAATGGCCTGATAAACCCAACTGTGTTGGCTTGACTGTGTTTTGTATATCCCTGGCTATGTGTAAGCCTGCTAGTTCCCTTATTCCTTGGAGAATCATTCCCAGCTCGGGAGTGGTAGCACTGCTGAGAGATTAAGGAGCACGCTGGCCTATGGTTGGGTGGAACGTTGCAGCGACGTAGCTGGTTGCGGAACGGAGCTTTCATAAGATAAGTCATCTTGAGTATTTTACCTCTGCAATTCTATATTTACTGTTAATAAAATGAAATGAACATGCTGAATGAATGCTTGTTTGAATGCATATCGATTTCGCTATGCAAGATAAATAATCATAGTTGTGCATAAAATACAATTGTAGTTGCGTATGATGAATGATGGTATCTGTGTACATTCCACTGTAATGCATCTCTTTATCAGTATTCTATTTTAGCATTTCAGCATTTTGTCTATGCCTGTACATTTTCGTGGGCTCTTAGCCCGGCTGGTTAAGTCCAGGGTCGCGTCCTCTCTGCTCGCTTGGAGGGATGGGGACGTGACAGCAAAGATGTGATCGGAGATAGATCTATGGTCGGAAACAATTCCATTGATTGAACTAGCACGAAGAAATTCAAGATTGAAATCTGCAAAAAGTGGTAGGGGCCACGTTGATCAATGATTGCGATAGTGGTCATATTTTGATCGATGGATAAGGTGCATTCCGCAAGCATAAGTTGCTCGATTGATCAGGTTTGAAAGGATTAGTGGAATGTTAAAGTTTTTCACATTTAGACAGTTCTAATGAAAGTAGATTGCAGATCAATTGTTGATATTGATTCCACCGAATCAAGTCGTGCGGGGTGATAATGTTGAGTCTCGGTATTGAGATCTTGTGCATGAATGGCTCATATTTCAAATAAAAGCATATCTACGATATAGATTATAGGAGACGCGCAATGGTTATGGAACATAGAAAATTATAAAAGGCACCTACGTGGAGTTCAAAGGTTTGTTTTTTCTGAGCATTGGAGTTGACGATAACCCTGATTGTGTGCAAAGTGCTAGCGTGGATGAGTCGAAACACTATGCTAATTAACAAGGGGAATTCCTTTCTTCTGGGAGGAAATGGGACCATTGTTGTCTCAAAAGGAATATCTGGATAAATTGGTCAATTGCAGGTCAGATCACAGTAAGTTTGAAGACATGCAGTAGGCTCTATCTGGAAGAGTGTTTGATAAATTGGCTGGAGAGTTTGAGTTATTATTTGATTTTAAAGTCATGTGTGCCAAGGTGCCTAATCTTCCATATGTAGACAACATGGAGCTCAAAGTTCTGGCACATGAAATGGTTGTTTGTTGCATTATTGCTTAATCCTTAACATTGGAGAGTAGTTCAACAATATGGATCAACTAAATAAAAGTTACAACCATGAATACATCAAGGAAGACAACACAAAAGAGTTTCAGTGAAGGATATATTTTATGATAAAATGTTATTTTTAATTTCATTAGTTAAGAAATTTTGTTATCTCAGAACTATTTTGTAATAGACAAGTGTTTTGACACATGTAATAAACGGTTGAAACCATTAGATAGTTAGGTTTATTGCTTGGCTCAAGGAGCAATTCTATAAGTATTCATACAGTTGATGAAGCAAGGGTTGGAACCCATGATATTTTGGAGAATTGTGTATTCAATTTTTTTCTTTAAAATTACAGAGCTGAAAGTTGGCATTTTGCAGAGATTCATGTGTTATTTCATGTTGCAGTCTGTATTTTCCCTCCTTATGTGAATGTTTTTTCAGTTTTATCTCTCCATTATGTTTTCCTTCATGTATGAAATAAGAGTATAACAGTTTGGAATTCATATTTACTATTCTATAGCTTTTTTTTTAGATATCCACCAAACCTTTCTTCTAAAGTTGATACAGAATTCATTTCTATAATGCTCTGTGTTAATGGTTTGTTCATGTTCTTCCTTTTTTACCAGATAATCAAATTTTGACTGTGACTGAGTAGCTATATTGCCTCTATTCAAAACTTCAATGCAAAATATCTGTTTATCTATATTCATATCTTGACTCCATAGCCCAATGGTCATGTGTTCAGTTTCAACCAATCTTACCAATTACAAATAGTTTTGCTTATACATATCTAGCCTTGTTAATATTTTGTGAGAGATCCCTCTCAGAAGAGAAAAAAGCCAGTTTTCTCTTTAAAAGTGGTTTTTGTTGTTACTTGGGAATAGCCTTTAAAACCTTGGGTAATTTTCTAGTGCTAACAGTAGCAGTTATCTCTGCATATCCTCTGATAAATTTTCTATAATATCCTATGTATCCTAGCGCTGATCTGAGTTGTGTGACTAATGTAGGTGGTGGTAAGTCAAGAATAATCACAAATTTTGTCGAGTAGACCAAAATTATATCATGATACACTAAGTTTCCTAAAAATACACCAAATGGTGCGCAAAAAATACATTTCTTTGAATTCAGCATGACCTGATACTAGCAACAATGCACCAGCATCATGCGCAGACTTTCAATATGGTCTCTTACTAGACCAAACACAGTCCAATCATCAAAGTCGACTTCAAGAAATTTATGTATGAAATCTTTAAAAGTGGAAACTACTATTCCAAAAAAAATAGCAGGAGCATTCTTGAGTCCAAAGGGCATTACCGTATACTGATAGCAACACCATTCTGTCACGAAGGTCATTTTGTGTCGATCCACCTTTGCTATTATGACTTGGTGATAACCAGAAATCCGTCAGTAAATGAATACATCTTCTTTCCTGCGATGCTTTCAAGTACTTCATCTATGAATGGTGTTGGGAATGGATCGTGTAAGCATGCATCATTCAGTTTTCTTAAGTTGACACAGATCTTGACTTCACCGGTTGTCTTCCTATCATGAATTACTATAGGACTAATCCATTCGGATTATTCAATTGGTTCAATGATTCCTGCATCTAACATTCATTCTAACTCATCTTTCACCTTTTATTTATACCTTATATTCAACCTATAATATTATTTTTTAACTGGTTTTACATCTGGTTTCAGTGGTATTTTCATCTCCCCAGATCTCCTACTATTCCCTTCATCTCTAAGAATTTGGTAGGGAACAAATCTAGAAAATTCATGCAGAAAATCTGTGATTTTTGCTACTGTTTCATCATCCCAATAATCTCCAATATTGGTGAACTTAGGGTTTTCCGGTGAACCAATGTTAACTTTCTTAATTTTGAGAGTCTTGAGGAATTGCTCACTAGAAATACCACTTCCTTCTACCTCACACATACCCTTTGACTCTGGTATGTTAAAGTTGGTTGGATCATCATCTGGTTCTCCACCCAGATTGTAACAAGCCATCCACTATTGGATCATCACACTGCACTGGTGGAAATTCGCCACTTCGACAAAGATTTTAGCAAATATTTTCTCTTTTACTATGTGAAGCACATCATCGACTATCGATTGAGCATCAACAAATGCAAATGTGTGCATGAATTGTTTAACTACCTCCTCCCAATCTTGATTTCCTTGTCGTAACTCCATGTATGTGTGTTTGCTCCTAGGTGTCATTTCCAATGTGTGTTTGAAATGATGGACCCATTCTTGTCATAGGTATTCTGTAAATGTCGTGCGACACCGATTTAGGTGTTCAACAGGGTTTGATAACCCTATGTAGTTCTGACATGAAACTGTGATTTATTTGTCGAATATTACTTCCATCAATATTTTACATTTGGGTCCATTTGGATATAGATTTCTTATGTGTACCCCACCATCTAGTGGGTGTATATTTCAACATGCAGTCTAATGTGGACAAGAGTTGTGATTATGTTACCATTCCTTCAAACTCACTTAGAAAAGTCGCAATATTGGGTAATCCCTCATATGTGGGTAACTCCCTCGACTGAGTCTCCACCCATCGAACAGACTTAGTAATCCTACCGCATCTCCTCATAGATAATTCATGCAATTTGGTTTTCCAATTCTCCAACACCTCTCCCGAATCTAATGTGCATGAGCTAATACTCCTCCAGCTCAGGTTCCCATCTTCTGTGGGATTTATGTAATCATCTTTTAAGGTGGTGACATTATAGATATGGTCTAGATAATCACCTTGTCCTTCACTATACACTAGTTCGACATATCTTTTCCCCTGAAGTGGGTCAATGGGAGAAACCAGCCTCATTTCTTCATCTTTGAATAAGAGGATTCTTTTATTAAATTTTATGATTGTGTGAATGTCTATTTCCCAATATATCCCTAGAAGCACGGCATATGGGTTCGTGTCATTGAAAATATCGATCACTTCAAAATATGCAAATGTTTGCAGCCCCTCGATGTTTATAGGAACTTGACTTAACCTACCAATCAATAGGACCTTAACCTGATTCACAAGTCTCAACTGGACAGGGGACTAGACCAAGCGTGGCTTTCCCATGCTTTCCCAAGTTTTTTGCGTCAAAATATTAACGTCCAAACCCATATCTAATATAATATAATCCATTTCATAACCTCCTATCTATGTAGTTATTCTTAACTCGCGACTAGTTTTTAATTTATTTTCAACATGGTTAACCCTTATTTCAGGTTACGACTCTAATGGGGTTTCTTCTATAAGTGCTTGTAATTCTGCAACAACATCTTTATCATGGACTAGTGCTAAGAAACTTGAAAGAAATGACTTGAGCTTACTACCCTTGTTTGGAACCTGCTTTTGGAATAAATGTTAAAATCACTCAGGAATCTCCCTGACTTCGCACGAGGTCAACGGTTGTTGTGTATCTACAAAATTTGGTCGCACGTCCAAAAATACTTGCTTATTTTTTTTAACATCAAATGGTACTTTCTTTAGCACCGTGGGTCACACCTGTGGTTGTCCCTATGGTATATTTTGATCCGCTCCAGTCGCAACACCTCCTTGTGTTATGATAGCACCACTTGGTTCTCTTAAATTAGTTGCAATAATTTGAACATTCAGTTTAGTATTCAGGTTGGGATTTTGCGTGGGGTTAGGACCTCCCACGGTATGAGCTTGCCATTTTGTAATCAATTAGGGACATTGTTGCACATTATGATCATGTTCCTTACAATATGAACATGTCTTTGCAGGTTCAGGGAAATCTCTATCATAATGGCCCAACTTCTTATAATTGTAGCACATGACTTGACCTCTTCCTCTACCAAATCCTCTTGAGTTTTCTCCTCTACCTCTAAAATTTCGCCCCCCTAAGCTGAGGGTGTTTTTGTTGTGGTGGGTACTAATTCTATGGGTATTGAGGCTGATACTGTGGATAATGCATAGGCTGGTAATGCGCTTGCACCTGCTCCACCTAAAAATGCCTGTCGTTCTTCATTAAGTAGTTTTCTACCGTCTCCTCCTGCAACACTTGATATGCTCTGCAATATTACTCATCATGTCCTACTAACTTATAGAATTTACAATAAAGGCTAGCTAGTGTACTTACAATCTTCTGTAGGTATAGACAGTCCTCATCGTGATGTCCTCTATTCTAGCATATTCTGCACCAAGGTAGTCCTTGGGTACTCAACATATTAGGCTCACCTGATGAGATATAGTTCATGTATGCCAGATAATTATCCTTATGGTGTCCATATATTCTACATATTGTACACCATAAATCCTCCTAGATTACTTTTCCCTTCTTGATATCCTAAATATGTACCATCAAGTTAGCCAACAACTACTGAATTTGCATCATCCATGTGCCACCATATCCGATCGGTGAGGCTTCCAGCTTCATAGCTATTTTTCAGTGCTTCCATCTGTGACACAATATTCTATTGCATCAAAGGGCCTTGGATATGTGGTAACAATGTAGAAATGAACCACTCTTTTTGTTGTACATCTGACATTTGGAAACTTACTTTGGCCATCAAAGTTTTAAACCGTTGGTCAAAATCCCATACGAACTCCATTGGTGACTGTTTTATCTCCTTGATTTCAGTGATACACTGTGACTCAGACTTAGGTTTTCTAAACTCATAAATCATCATGAATCGGATCTCATCAAGAGTCTTATGTGGATCTCCTGCTAGTACTATGTAGAAATTCATAAACCAGTCTAGTGCACGACCCCATATAATTGTAATCATCTATGTTTTCCTTATGTCCTCATTTTGAACTTGGCAAACCGTCCAAACATCTTCACAGAGGAACCAATGCTGCTCTGGATCTTCTTATCCATTTCCATTGAATGTAGGTAACCTAATATCTATCCTAGCCATTAGGTTGGCATTGGGAGTGTTCAATGAACATTTTAACGAAGGTGGACTTCCTTGCGCACTAGCCACAGCACTAGTACTACTAGTATTCATAGTTCTTTTAGGAGATGAGATTCTAGACCTTACCTCTGGTGATGCTCCTGGTGTAGTGTAGTTGCGTTCTAATTTTGGTGTCTCTACTGATTCTTCTGACTCTTCTACTCCTTTAGAAATTCGTTGATATTCTTCCTCTTCGTCGCAAGACACTTCATCTAGACGAGACTCAAACTCGTACTCCCTTTCTCCAAACAGAATAGGATTTTGTATACCTCCTATTGTATTTCTTATTTTTCCTGACCGAAATCTTCTTCCACTCCTTTGAAATCTAGCTTCTAGTTCAGGTTCTGAACTTCCTGGAAACATCTCAGATCACTATTTTTCATTTTATTTACAGTTCGTATGCAACATATCCTTTTATTTGGGTATTTCACTCAAATTCTCAACTGTGAAATTCCCTTCTCATAGACGAACATCTTTATCCATATATTTATAGACAACAAGTACCTCTCGCGGGGTCCTTGGAAAAAAATTCTTTCAACCTTACTATACGAAGTTATCATCTCAACTGCAAAATCAGTAATATATCCTTGCAAAATACTATCGACCCAAAAATCAATAGCTCTAGAGATGGGGTTACTTACACTTTCTAACTCGCGGATCAGTTGAGCACTCCACTTGACTGCTTCCCTTCTTTCGAAGTTTGTCTATCGAGCAATATTGACAACCACTAATGCAGCACCACATAAAACTATGAAAAGAATATTTTGTGAATATATGTGTATAGGTGTCGGTCCAATCAAATTTCTAGGCTCAACCGCGATCTTCCGCTCTCCCCTTGTGTAAATGCTAATGTCTTAGACTCCAAAAAATCCTTGATTTCCTTCTTTGTTGGATGCCACAACATCTCCCTCGACTCAAATGATTAAGGGTCCCATAAATGGAACCATTTGTTTCCTACTTTTCCTCACTCTCGTGAACTAGGCTAAAAAAACCCACAAAACACCAACAAAACCCCCAAAGATATCAACCCAATAGAGAAAGCTCACTCGGCAATGTCTGTGACACAAGTGCAATCTCACCCGAGTTATCTTAATGGGAAACTTCTAGAACCATGTTTCCATAGTTAGGTGAGGGATTATAGTCCCCTAGAGCACAACCAAGGTGCTCGACATAGTCAGAAGGTTGGATTCCTTTTACTAACTTGAAAGTGGCGCAACCATGCGACACAACTTATTCCTTAACGGTTTAACAGTAAATGAATGTGAAGTAATATAAAATGTTTTGATGATGCTTGGTCATTCATTCATTCAAATAATTGCACCAATATTGTAAAATTCACTTAAGCAATAAATATAAACAATACCAAATAACCCACAAACATTCAACAAGCACATTCAATCAACACAACATGTAATGTGGAAACCCAACCAGGAAAAACCACAAAGGTGCTCTTCATCTAGCATGAGAAATATATGCACCTTCCAGTATGCGACTTAACTGCAGACTATTTCAGATATGTCTTTTTGGCTCACAGACTCTTTCTCTCTCTCACGCTCTCTGGTTTTATTATGCTTTTCTTCTAACTACTCCTAGTGATCTACACACAGCCTCGATCGACTCTTCTAACTACTATCTGTGCACTAAGCTGCAGATTGAATTCTACTATTCAGAAACCCTTATGCAAAATAGGTTTTGTGGCTCAACACCCTTCTACAACACTACTATCTAGCTTCCTCTCTAATTTCTTCAATTATTTTCCAACCCTTATACAAAATGGGTTCCTCTTATTTATAAATTCTACAAGACCACAGAGGGTCTACTACATACAGTTCATTTAGTGAAAGTCGTAATCAGCCGTAAAAAATGGTTACAAGTTGTCGTAGACTGATACAAGGCACTCTTTGCCTGACTTATAGATATCCCTTCATACATGTGTCGTCCACCGGATTATGCCAAATTTTTCAGCCACAATCTTCCTAGCCTATTACTTTCTAGTCATTACCCTTTTGCACACCTACAGATTCACTTTTCCTCCATCTCACTACTTCTTGCCACAAATTTATCTCTTATGCACTTCATTTCCTTCCTTCACTATTGTTGATGTTGTTGATGTAATTGTAACTTAGGAATGTATTCACTTGTATATCTTATGTATTATACCCCAATGTTTATTTCAGGAAGTGTTTGTAATGTAATTGAATCATGTCATGCCCCGATGTTCCAATCGGGAGTTTCTATAATGTAAACAAGTCATGTCAAGTCATTGTGGGTAACCCTCCTATTGTTCAAGGGTTAAAGTCCCCACAGTTGTGGGGCCCTAGGGTTATTAGAATATCCTAGAGAATTTGGCCCTAGGTGAGTTATTGTAATTCAGGGCAATAGTCCCCAGCATTGTGTTAAGGATAACCCTCCTTGTTTGTCGGAGGGGAAAAGTCCCCACAAGTTGTGGGGCACTAGGGTTATTAGACTCTCCTAGAGATGTCGGCTCTAGTAAGTAATTATTAAGTGAGGCTGACATGTTGGAGTGGACATTAAGTGAATTAAAGAATAAAAATAGAGAATAAGCCTCTCTATTTATCACACACACACTCACTCATTGGGGCGCATGAGTGAGAGAAGTTGTTGGGACCAGAGAGAGAGAGAGACTATTGTTGTCAGGAGATCATCTTTATGTTTTTGTGTTTTACTTTTGGTACTGATTCTATCTTTGAGTAATTGTGGGTTTGTCTCCTTTATGATTTCCCCAAGGAAAACCTTTGTGTCTATTGTCTCTTGTGTTTGATTGTTTTGCTTGTTATTCTCTTAGTTAAAGATCTTAATATAATGCTAGCTTGAATGATAAAAATCTAAGATGGTATCATAGCTAAAATGAGAAGAAGACATTGTGCAGCTGCACAAGATAGTGTTATTACTTTTTGGGTCTCTCTCCACAATCCATCAGCAAAATTATGCTAGGATGACTCTCCATTGAAGGGTGCATCTTTCTGTCGAAGCGAAATTTGAGTCCGAACATTTTCAGTTTTTGGTGCGGGAAATTAGGGCTTCTTACAGCAGAGGAATTTTTGAGTGAGCCCGGCATAGGATTACTCTCCTCATCAAAATCAAAGTTTAGAGACCTGGGTCAATATTTTTGGTTGGGTATAACTCCAGGAAAGTCAAACCCTAGTTTGACCCTGGGCCGGAAAAACCCTAAAATACTAAAAATGTTACATTCGCTATATATCAGGATCGGAGAAGGACCAAGAGCTTAAACTTTCACAGGCTGAAGATAAAATCCTGATTTACACAGCATCCAAATTTCAGCCTCAGATTCTCTACATTCTAGGAGATATGATCCCTCCAAGTTAGGTTTCCAGCCTTTTCCAGGATTCATCCCTAAACAGGACACTTGGGGAGAATTACTATATCTCGAGATACAAAGGTCCAAATTAAATTTCTCAAGATGTTCCAAAAATGGCACGGACTGTACTTTTTTTGGTCTAAGTTTTAGACCCAAAAGAGGAAACAGTAACATGTGGAAGTCCATACAACTTCACTATTCTGAACAGTCCTGAAACAGGTCACCTTGGGAAAATGATCATAAGTCCCAATTAGTGAAACAAATTGTAATGAAACCTGTGGATTTGGAATAGAGACATGCAAAGATACCTCAGTGCAAAGTTTCATACATAGAGGAGCATCAATTTTGAAATATATCGTAGAAACTATATCAGGCATTTCTGCAGAAGAAATTGGAAAACTAGGGCTTCATGTTTCGAGAACTTCCCTCCCATTAGAGGAAATTTCACCTCAAAATGAGCACTCGGCATACTTTTGATGGTCCACGCTACCCCAAAAACAAGAAATACCTAAAAAAATGTGATGATGATGTCATCATCACATTTTTTCAGGTATTTCTTATTTTTGGGGTTACGAGGACCATCAAAAGTATTCCGAGTGGGTACTCATTAGATGCAGAATTGAATTCTGCATCCAACGAGCTCTCCCGATCAAAATTTGAGTAAAAAAACAGGGAGATATGTCAAAAATATGAACAAAAAAAGTAGTTTTTTTTATGATACTTATCCCCAAATTTATATTAAAAAATTGTTTAAGATGTGCGCCCTGTTTGAATTTTAAAGCATTTTTATTGTATAATACATGATGACATGGAATTTGTATTATTTTTAGAAGGCCCATTTTAAATCGAAATTTCCTCTAATCAGTGACTGTTTTCAAAAAAGGAGTACATTGGACAGCTCACCTTGAAGAGTTCTATCTTTCTAGCTAATCAAATCTAAAAAATTCCAAGTTTTGAAAATTAGGGTTTCTTTGACAAACCCTAGATCAACCAGCTCCAGAACCAGGACGGACACCTGAAATTGGTAAGATCTAATATTTTTCTATTTTCATTTGAGGTTCTCATTTCAAAGTGATCTATCACATCAGCTTGATGATAAGCTTGTTGAAGTTGACAACTTCCAAGCATGGAGGTATATGATCTCTCTGAAGAAAATGAATTGGACACCTACATAAGAAGAGAGGTTCTAGTTCCAGAGGGAGATGAAGATAAAATACTTACACAAGAAGGACTTGGTCAAGGCCAAGAAGATCATTGTTGATTCAATTATGGATCACCTTGTACCACAAGTGTCTTCCCTAAATACAGCGAAAGATATGTTTGATTCATTGACCAAGCTATTTGAAGGGAAGAACATAAATTGGAATATGACCTTAAAAAACTAGTTGAAGAATGTGAAGATCCATAATGGAGAGACCATACAGTCATACTTTACGAGGGTCTCTCAAATAAAAGAACAACTTGTAGCATTAGAAGAATAAGTGGAGAATGGAGAAGTGGTGATAGCCACCTTGAATGGCCTCCGAGATCATGGGATTCATTCATGCAAGGAATGTGTGCCAGAAGGAAGTGGTTACTTTCAGCAGACTCTAGGAAGAGCACACACAAGAATAAGCTTGACTCATAATAAGAGAAAATAATATGGGAATATCAAGCTCTCACCATCCAAAGAAGATCCCTCAAGCAATGAGGAATATGAAGAACTCAACTTTTGAAGAACCTCTTATCCATCTTAGCATTAGGATAAGAAACGATCCTATTATGAACAAAGAAGATGATGAAGCTGAAGGCTCAAGACGGAGTCTACCCATGAAACAAATAAAGATAAGTATTCAATTGTCATTTCATAATATTATTTTGTTATGCATTTGTTTATATTCAGTTGATGTATTATGCATGATAGAATGTTTGCATTAATGACAGTATACTACTAATACGCATGTGATGGGTAAGTAGCTCATGGTGCTATACAACTCTCCATTGCTACTTATCTAGAATGAAACCTCTTTGCTGGCATATTGGATTAGTGCACAATCTCAATGTTGACCTGGTAGAGATGGAAGGCATCTAGAAACTTTCCGTGAGATATGGATGATTGTTGTATTGGCTAAAATAGTTGCATGATCATATATTTATGCATAAGAATTTTCCATTATGAATATGCCTTATGAAATGTTTCTAGACATACAACTAATGCATTTGACTTGTAGGAAATATCATGTAAAATCACCTACAAGCAAAGAAGGATGATACTTGTTCCGAAGAACAAGTGATGATAGTTCAAGAGGAAGGATATTATGATGAATGCAGCGACATCATCGATGCAGAACCTTCCAGCTCTAAAGAAGTAACCAAGAAGAAAGGGAAGACCAGTTCAAGAAGAATGATGTCTAGGATGCAGTATTGATACGTAAAGGGAAGTTCGTAGTTCCATCATGCAGTAGATGGAAACATCGTGGGATACAAGGAAAGATTCATAGCATGAGGCTTCTCACAAAAAGAAGGCATAGACTACAAAGAGACATTTGCAGCCAGTGGGAGTTGAGACACATGAAAAGCAGAATCATGTGTGCAAATGAAAGAAGGCCTTATACGAGTTCAAAAGACACCCATGGGATAACACATACATGATGAACTTGATGAATATCTTAACCTTTGCTACAAGGTTGAATATGAAATCCTATAGAGGATGACAAGCTCATAGATGGGTGCGAGAAGAAATTTTGAAAAGGTTCACGATAGAGGATCTTAGTATATAGTGATCCTATATGGATACATAGAATATTAGTAGCAGAGGAAGCTACTTGTCACTCCAGTACAGAATGTTTCAATGCATAGAGTATGAAAGACAGAGAGAGAATGATGCTTTGCTTTAGAGGGAGTGACTGCAGAAGATCCTCAGGTTCGACATGGTACGACGGGATGGATAGATTACTGATGACTCTAGGATTTAGTGCAAGTAAATACGATTCCCACCTTTGCTTCAAGGTTGAAGATGAAAGATCAGTGATGCTCTTGTTATATGACGATGACTTGTTCCTGACAGAAAAGAGGAACTCGTTAAAGTTGCAAGAAGGAGACTTTCTACCGAGTTCGATATGAAGGACTTGGATATGATGGCATGGAGGTGTGGCAAAATATCCCTGGGACAAGGGAAGTATGTAGTAGAGATCCTGAAGAGGTTTAGGATGATGGACTACAAGGCCGTGACCACACCTATGGCATCGAACCTAAAGCTATTGAGTGTTGCTTCATCAGAGATGGTTGATGCCATGATGTATTGTCAGATAATTTGTTCCTTGATGTGCCTGACGAATACGAGACCAGATATTTGCTTTGTTGTGAAAACCTGGAGCCAGTTCCTGACGGATATGAGACATGTTCACTTGATTGCTCAAATCATATTTTGAGGTACCTAAAGGGTTCAATTGATTATGGGCTCAAGTATGAGATGAATCAGAAGATTAACCTGGAAGTTTAACGGTTGATTCGTATTGGGCAAGCAGTGCCATCGATAGGAAGAGCACTTTAGGGTGTTGTTTCAGTATGGGATTAGATGTGATCTCTTGGTTTAGCAGGAAGAAGTCCTTTGTGGCACTGAGTACAGCTAAAGCAGATTATGTCGCAGCTTGTTCAGCTAGTTGTGAGGTAGTATGGCTGAGGAAGCTACTATCTGATTTATTTGATATCCAGTTAGATGCTACTTGTATATATTGCAACAACCATAGTTGTGTGAAGTTTTCAGAGAACCCAGTGTTCCATCACAAGTCGAAGCATATCGAGATCAAGTACCACTATATCAGGGATATGGTGTATAGAGGAGTAGTGAAGCTCGAGTACGTTGTGACGGACGAACAGATAGTTGATGTGTTGACTAAGCCATTAGCCAGAGTGAATTTTGAGTACTTCAGGGAGAATCTTGGTGTTCTCCAGATCGAGGATCCCTCCAAGGGGAAGTGATGAGTCCATGATCCATTCTGACATGGTGAGAGGATTGGTTCCTTCCATGGTCAGATGTAAGGGCTGATCCATTCTGTCATGATGAGAGGATTGGGTCCTCACATGTTAGATATGAGTGTTGATCAATTCTGATATGACTATAGGATTGGTTCCTACATGATCAGATATAAGTGTTGAATTCCATTCTTGGAATGGAGGCACCTAGTCAGTTACCAGGAATACTCAGTCTGGGACTAAGGGCCATTCTGATGTGACTATAGGATTGGTTCCTACATGATCAGATATAAGTGCAGAGCCATTCTGATGTGACTGTAGGATTGCTT
Source organism: Pseudotsuga menziesii (assembly GCA_001517045.1). Lineage (NCBI taxonomy): Eukaryota > Viridiplantae > Streptophyta > Pinopsida > Pinales > Pinaceae > Pseudotsuga > Pseudotsuga menziesii. Next base: position 143,908 of record LPNX010333337.1, on the reverse strand, counting down.
CCTACATGATCATATATAAGTGCAGATCCCTTCTGACATGTTGGATTGGTTCCTTGCATGGTCAGATGTAAGTGTAGAGCCCTTTCGACATGTAGGTAGGATTGGTTCCTCACATGGTCGAATGTAGGTGTTGGGCCTTTCTGACATAGATGACTGGATTGGTTCCTTTCATGGTTAGATGTGAGTGCTGGGCCTTTTTGACATAGATGACTGGATTGGTTCCTTTCATGGTCAGATGTGAGTGTTGGGCGTGCCTTTCTGACATGGTGTTGGATGTGTTCCTCTCATGGTCATATGTAAGTGACGGGCGGGCCATTTTGACTTAGGGTCAGATATAAGTGCTGAAAAAGACCTACATGGAGGCTAGGCCTACAACCAGCATGAAAAAGGGTTGGCTCTGTAAAAATTCCTGTGACGATAAGAATCAAGAGATAGCACCTGTGCTGATGATCCAGCAGAGATGTTTCAGAACTAGAGATGATCTAGATCAAGTGATCATCCAAATCCAGTGATGATGATCCAGATCCAGTGATGATGATCCAGATCCAGTGATGATCCAAATCTAGATGAATATGACTTGAAGATGACAAGGACTCGATGATGATCCAGATGATATAGAGAAGAAGACTTGTGCTGATAAATTGTGTCGAGAGAATACCTTCCTAGTTAACAGAAAGTGTTGATGTAATTGTAAATTCGGAATGTATTCACTTGTATATCTTATGTATTATACCCCGATGTTTATTCTGGGAAGTGTTTGTAATGTAATTGATTCATTTCATGCCCCGATGTTCCAATTGAGAGTTTCTATAATGTAAACAATTCATGTCAAGTCATTGTGGGTAACCCTCCTATTGTTCAAGGGTTAAAGTCCCCGCAGTTGTGGGGCCCCAGGGTTATTAGACTATCCTAGAGAAGTCGGCCCTAGGTGAGTTATTATAAGTCGAGGAAATAGTCCCCACCATTTTGTTAAGGATAACCCTCCTTGTTGGTTGGAGGGGAAAAGTCCCCACAAGTTGTGGGGCACTAGGGTTATTAAACTCTCCTAGAGATGTCGACTCTAGTAAGTAATTGTTAAGTGAGGCCGACATGTTGGAGTGGACATTAAGTGAATGAAAGAATATAAATATAGAATGAGCCTCTCTATTTATCACACACACACTCACTCATTGGGGTGCATAAGTGAGAGAAGAAGTTGTTGGGACAAGAGAGAGAGAGAGACTACTGCTGTTGAGAGATCATCTTTATGTTTTCGGGTTTTACTTTTGGTGTTGATTCTATCTATGAGGAATTTGCGGGGTTTTCTCCTTTATGGTTTCCCCAAGGAAAATATTTGTGTCTATTGTCTCTTCTGTTTAATTTTTGTGCTTGTTATTCTCTCAGTTAAAGATCTTAATATAATTCTAGCTTGAATGATAAAAATCTAACAACTATGTCACGTGCTTTCTTTTTCTTCCTACGCTTTCGCTTCTCTTTCCTCCTTGTGCAGATTTGTTTCTTATACACTTTATTCCTATTGCCCTTTCCTGGCCCAAAAATATTCTCAAGGATTCCTCACTCATGGGAGTCTTTCCTTATCCAATCCTCCTCCCATTTCATAGGAAGCATCCATGAACATGATATCCGCTTCTATCCTAAATAAAGTAAATTCAATTGTTGATTCAACATCAGTAAGCCCTTTCAAATAAATGTACCAAGCCATTTAGTCCACCAGTGATACCACCATTAATGATCATCTTTTGGTGGCTTTAGATATGTATCACCTATCATATTGGTTAGACCCCCCCCGTATGTAGATTATATTTTGCATACACTCCCCTCTGATGAGTCCATCATGGAAGTCATGTCCTTACATGAGATTCCCTGGAAAGATCATCATCATAGATCTTCTTCCTTCCCAATTTCCATATGGTAGAAGACCAGTTTGCAACAACGGTTTCATCTGATATTGTGAATAATCCTCAGCCCTCAATACTCACCCAGGATGTTGAGTTTGAGGAAATTTGAGTAATATTACCAAGACTATTTCCATTGATATATTGATGAAATCTGGCATAATAGAGAACATCAATGTAGGACAAAATTATTCTCCTTCATAACTAGAGTCTTATACATCCTTGTTTAAATAATTTAGAGATATTTTTGCTTGGAACTACAAAGAAATTCCAAGGATAGATCTTGCCATCATTTTTTATGAGATTAGGACTTACCCTTACTCCAAGCTAGTTCGTTAGAAACTTTGCCATGTACATCCGAGGAAAGAAACCTCCATTAAGGAAGAGATTTAAAAACTTCTTAAGGATGGTTTTATATACCCCATACCTTTGACTGAATGGGTGTCTAACATTGTCCTCATCTACAAAAACAGGGTACCATTAGGGTTTGTATCGATTTTTGGGATTTGAATCGGGCTTGTCCTATGGAAAAATTCCACACCCTATACATTGATCAAATCATCGATAACTACACCAGAAGTGTCATCTTCTCATTGACGGATGGTTTTTCTGGCTATAATCAGATTGAGATACTCACATTCGATCAACACAAAATGGATTTTATCTGTACATGGGGGACCTTCGCCTATAGAAAGTTACCTTTTGGTTTAAATAATGTTGGTGCCACTTTTCAATGAACCATATCATATTCTTTCCATGACATAAACATATTATGGAACCCTATATTGATGACCTTATTGCTCATTCGAAGAATCTTGATCACCATGTTGATCATTAGAGAGACATTTTTCTCAACTGTCGCCACTATAACATCTAGTTAAATCTACACAAGTGTGTTTTATGTGTTGAGGTTGGTCGACTGCTTGGTTTCATTGTGTCCAAGGATGGAATCTACATAGACCCTTTGAAGATTGAATCCATATTGGCCCTACCCGCTCCAACAAATGTTACTAAACTCCAAAGTTTGCAAGGAAAGGAAAACATTTTACATCGTTTCGTCTATAATTACACTGAGAAAACCCACAGTTTCATGCGTTTACTAAAGAAGTATACCCCCTTTGTTTGGGATGACTTGGCATAACATGCGTTCAATAATCTCAAACATGGCATCATGCATGCACCTATTTTGCAACCACCCAATTATACTAAGGATTATTCCCTATATGTGTTTGCATCCCTATCAACCATTGGCATGGTTTTTGTTCAGAAAGATGAAAACAATCATGAACATGTGATCTACTATCTAAGTAAGAGTCTTTTGGACTCTGAAACCCAATACTCGCATGTGGAGAAACTATCTTTGGACATGGCCATCGCAGTCCAAAAGTTCTATTACTACATCTTGCTCCGAACAACCACGGTATATGAAGATTCTAACGCCACGTATTACATCTTGGCTCATCAAGTTCTTAGGGGAAAATACTCTTGTTGGATTTTCATTCTTTAGTAATTTGAGTTGGAATTTGCAAAATCCATTTCTAAGAAGTCTCTTGTCTTCATTGAGCTTATGTGTGACCATCCCCGTATTACTGAGGGAACAAAGCCCATTGATTCATTTCTCAATGAATCTGTGTTCCTATTATGTGTGAACTTCCCCATATTACTGAAGGAACAAACCCCATTGATTCATTTCTCGATGAATCTGTGTTTCGCATTAGTACGTCTGACCCCTGGTATGGATATTTAATTCTCTATCTCTAGATACAACGGTTTCAGAGCAATGCAACCTGTGATGAACGTCATCACATCTACCATCATGATAAATACTACCTCATTATTAATGATACCTTATACTTTTGTGGATTTGACACCATATTACGACATTTTCTAACTCATGAAGAGGATGAGATAGTTTTGAATGATTTCCACTCTGGAGCTTGACGTGGTCATCTTTCTAGGATGGCTACTATCAAGAAAATATTACGCACTGGGTATTTTTGTCCCTCGATATTTAACGATTGCATCGAGGCCGTCAAGAAGTGCCCACCTTGTCAGTTGTTCACATCAAAAAAGTGCACTCATCCCTCTCCGTTGCATCCTGTCATAGCAGTTGGTCCCTTTGCAAAATGGGGCATTGATTTTGTGCATTGTAGAGATACCTTAGTTGGGGGGCTTGTTTAAATTATTGTGGTCATGGAATACTTCACTAAATGGGTTGAGGCCATGCCTACTTATGCCAAGGATGGAAAAAAAAAATTCTCTTTCTATTCAACCATATCATCGCCAAATTCAGAATCCATAGGGCCATTGTGACTAATCACAAGTCACATTTTTAGAATAATATTATGTCAAAATTAAGAGCTAAGTGGGGGTTTCTCCATAACAACTTTACACCCTACTATCCACAGGATAATGGTCGGGTTGAAGCTATCAATAAATTCTTAAAAAACATGCTTCAACAGATGGTAGGACAAACCAAGTCCAACTGGAATTTGCAACTATTTTCTGCATTATGGACCTACCAAACCACCGTTGATACATCCACTACTATTACACCATTCCAGTTAGTGTATGGACAAGAGGCTACTCTTCCCATAGAGTGTGAAATCCCTTCTCTGAAACTCAATGTGGAACTACTACCCAACACCACCCTGGAAGAAGAACATTTCTTATATCTAAAGAAGCTATATGGGACTCGTCTCTATGTTACCTTATCAAATGAGTTGCATAAATGACAAATTAAAGCTCAATATGACAGATCTGTTCAACCTCACTCTTTCAACGAAGGTGACCTGGTCTTGACCTACGACCAGAAACATGACACGTTGGGAGCTGGAAAGTTGGAATCTATGTGGCATGGGTTTTATATCGGTAGTTGTGTCTTAGAGAAAGGGGCATATTATTTGATAGACTACGACAAGATACCCCTGGGAGAGCCTTGTAATGGGATCTACCTTAAAAAATAATATTCCTAGGACATCTAGCATAGGTTTTTTGTATATATTGTTTATAGAGGTTGTGTGTTTTTTGAAAAGTGTGGATCTAGTGTGAATATAAGATGTGTCTTTCACAACCCTACTTATGTAATCCTATGTTTAAAATGAATAGATGACCACCAATATTGGTTTCCTGGATGGTGTTAATCATTACACCTTGAATATTGCATTAGCAGCTTGGGTATTGTAATATCCTATCAGTGATATGGTGACTTCAGGAGGAACTTGTTTGGGACCTACAACAAACAATATTGCAGAGTATCATGTGGTGATTGTTTTGTTGACTGAATCCCTGGCTAATGATGTAAGTCAGATTATGGTTTACCTAGATTCGAAGTTGGTAGTACATCAATTAAACTAAGTCTACACCATCTGGAACCCCCTACTCCTTCGTACATTCTGAAGAGTTTGGATTTTGGAAAGGCCTCTTGAGCAGGTCTATTATCAGCATATCTCAAGACATTTAAACAATGTGGAAGATTCCTTAGCAAATTTTGTCTTAGATTGCTATCTTTCTCATGTTTAAGTTCATTCTAACATCAATTTCATACGTTGAATCACATAGATGCATAGGTAGACATTCATTCACATAGCACATTTGCACACACATCTGTAAATAAAAATTTATATATATATATATATATATATATATATAAGTAGTGCTTAGATACAAAAAGACTAAAGCCATAATATTTCAATTCACCCGAAGTCTAGAACTATCACAGTTTCAAATAGATATACATAGGGAAAAAACTAAAGCTTCAATTATTTCAGTGTAGATATAATACAAAAATGAGGGATCCACTATGGGCTAATCCTAATGCTCATGATAGGAAATCATGGCCTAAGCCACTCAATGCAGTAGCCTCCCAAAAATGCCTTAAACTCCTGCAGTATGGCGCTGGTAACGCCTGGGAAGATCGTCAATAGAAATGTCAAGTATGCTTGTAGTTAGTTGTTGGAGGTTCTCCTCAATCTCCTGGAGTTCCTCATATACCTCTATGTTCTTGACCACAATATCTCTAACTGTCCCTCACCTCTTTATAGGCAAAGCCCCTACCAGACAAGAAGGACCTATGTCTACACTATACATTTTTGCATATAGCAGTATTACATCATAATAACAAAACAAAAAAAAGAAATATGAAATAAATAAATAAACATGTATAGTGGTATATTTCCTACCTCGGTCGTCCCATTGATCTCCCTCTAGTAGTGGAAGGTCGGGGTCATCCCTAAAATCTGCCCCTACATAAGCGTAGTCCTCCACCATTAGTAGTTGGATTCTCAACCAATGGAAGAAGATCGGTTTGTATGTAACCCTGGGACCTCCATCGCCACCATGGCATCCACCCACCTGCTCATCTGAGGATCCTCAACATCCAACCTACTCAATGGTACCTGAGGTCTCATCAGTGGCACCCTCTCCAAGAAGAAAGATACCACTATCACTCCATAGTCAAATTGTTTCAGATCCCCTCTCTGACATTTGGTTAACTGGTCTTACAAGATGAACAGTAACCCCTCACTTCAGTTAAATATTGTAGGATTCATACATTCTACTTCATATAGCATGTGAGCCCGTGTATTCATATGGGCTAACCTACTACCTGCAACCTTCTCAATTGTGAAGGCTACAATCCTTAAGGGCCTATCCAATATGTGTTTAACGGGGATTTCCCCCCCTTAGGAATGATTCCCCACCTAGCAGTACTCGTCAATCAAATTATCCACAGATAACTCATTTCCTCGTGGACCTGTCAATGCTACTAGTCTCCCCCTACGGTACAATCCAATCAAAAAATAGATTTCTTCCACATCTATAGTCAAGATATGGGTCCCGACCACAAAATGTTATTGATCCAGGTCCCACGTATAGATCATGTGCTCAAGTAGACACGTTTATGCCCTCATCCTTGGTAATCTGAATAATTTGAGGATCCCACACTCATGGAGGGCCCTCACCGTCATTGGGTCATTTTTTGCTTGAATACCATCCAACTCATGTTGTCTTTCTTTCCAAATCACCATTTTATGGGTGGTTTTCTTGCAAAAAACAATTTAAATATCCATTAGAAGCATGATATAACCCTTGAAAGAAAGAAAAATTGCAAAAGAGTGGGTATTTTTTTTCTTTTTAAAGTGACCTAGCCGTCGGTGCACTTTCTTTAGGAGAAAAGAGCATCAACACTCTTTCCCTATGTTGACAAAGTTCCCTCTGTGGTTTTCCCTCTTTCGATGGGTGCACCGACACACCTCCTAAAAGGGAGAAAAGTGTCAACCTGGGCACGCTTTGTCCCCTTGAAAAAATGCTCCAAAAACTCAGAAAAATGACTTAAAATAAAAAAAGGGCATTGATAAAATTGAAGCGAAAAAGTTTAGCTCTTACCTGATCTGAACGGTTCTAGCAAAGGTAGTTTGGAACTCCCGGAATCCTCATTTGAAAATCAACCTTGTTTGCACAAAATTCACTCCAACACTATGGTAAATTCACAATGGTAAAAAAATAGTTACTATTCCCCTTTTTATGTCAATTTTTTATTTTTTATTTAAAAAAATTGATCAAATATTTAAATTTTTAGGGTTTTTTCCATGTATTTCCTATAGTTTTCATAGTGAATTTGTTCTAACTCTGTTTTCGAAGATTTCAGGTCATTTTTTGGCTATGTAGGAGCTTATTTTGTATTTTTCACACTTCAGGCTAAGATGAAAAAGTACCAAGCATCTTTTATACCTTTGACATGCTCGTTCAAAACTCAGCGAAGAGGTATCAAGTGCACTTTTACTATTTTTTCAAACTAGTTAAAAACTAGATTATGAAAAAAGAACCACCCTTATGGAGTTACCTTTAACCTATTTTTAGGCTCCTAAAATACGAAAATATCGACAAGTGAACTTAATGGTTTTACACTTGTAAAAGTATTTGAATGATCATCTAGTCGATACACCTTTTTCGTATCGATTAGACTCATTTATGAAAAATGTACACTCTAGTTTATCACAACTAGAAGAGTTCTCTTGGGAAATATTTTATACGTTTTATGGCATCGGGGTCTAAATTTACGAAAAGGTCCACCCTAGAGTCTTCTTAGTCATTTCATACTCTCTAAACATGAAATGACAATTGATTTTTCTTTCATCGGACTCATAAAATCAAACGATGAAGGACCCTTTCTGGGAATGAACCCCTCCTTTCTTAGGTTCATAAAATGTATGATAATGGACTCATCACCTAATGATCTACAATGAGTGTTTGTTTCCCTTTGAAATATTTATAAATAAAAGAGGAACTCATCCTTCATGATGGGGAAATTAAGGGAATGGAAAACATCTTTTCATTTGTATTAATGGAAGCTCATAGTCCACCTTTGAACATGGCACCTATTTGCATATTCATTTTCAAACAGTTGGATACTCAACTTTCCCTCGAGTCAATCCACTTTCATTGTTCATACAACTCCTTTGAGTCAATTTAGAGAATGTATTTTCATGTCCCTCCATTATGTCCAGTCTTCGTCTCGTTAAGTCAATGCTACCAAGTCATTTGTCGTGTCGTTCAATGTTCAAAGGGAGTCTCCTAAGTAAACTAGCTCTTCAGTTACCTTACCTTCTTTCAAAGTCGTTCATATCCGATTCAGTCCTATCATTATTTCATCACTTCAACATCATATTTTGTTCATTTTTCGTGTCGAATATTGGGGAAACATTGTGGCCCTCCTTCGACGAGTCTATTCATGTCAACTTCAACACATCATCCAAGAATTGGACTTAGAAGCCAAGTCAATTACCTTGAATCCTGCATGCCTCAATGGCAGTTTTCCTCACTTTCAACAGTAGGTTTTCATCAATGATCTCTTATTGGAAGATTCTACTAAGTGTTTGAATTCAATTCCTTTATTTACACTTGAGAGAATGTACTAAGATACCTTGGGAATCATTGACATCAATGGTGATCTCCCTCATACTTGTTAACAATATACATCAATGACTAGTAATCAAGTGGTTTCTACCATGTTCGACATCAAGACATCTATTCACGTGGTTAGAATCGTATCCTTGGATATTGGAATGAAGACACTGACTGGTTAGGTGTAACACCCCGGTTTTGACCCCGTGATATTGAATTGCATATGATGTAAATATTATATTTAATCATGGTGTGGAGCTAAAGGAAAATTCCCCACCATGTATTTAGTGTCTTATGTATCGGTGATTAAAATAGATGCCGGTGGTATTTTGTGCTAGCCGACACATTATAATTTTGGACATCATATAAATATGCAATTTAATTAAAAACCCACAACCAGCTATGTCAATGCAATGAATAATGAGATGGGGCCATGATTTCCTAAGGATAAGGGGGGGAGTGTTTAACCTTGAGCCATTGGGCAAAATCCATGTGTCAAAAGAAAACAGCCAAAAATGTATGCCCATTCCCCAATGCCTTCACATTTTCATATTCCCTCGTGTTTTGGAGAGCAGTGGGATTCTTTTGATGATCCATTCTTCATTCACGTGGAGATCTCAGGAAACTGAACCTTCCTGGGTTTTTATTCTTCACCTTTTCAATTTTTCCTCATGGTGCATGCCTAGTCCATCATCTGGCTCTCACCAAAATGTTCTGGTCCATTCTGATCATTCTCTATTCCATTTTTTTCATGCACGTTGTTCGTTCGTCCTGCTTGTAGAACCATGTTTTGTTCTGGGTTGTTCGCCTATTGTTACCATCCTCTGCCGCACAAAGGTTCGGGGTCTCCTTTGTTTATTGAATGAATGAGTAGTGGAAATCACTCTATTTTATCAAAAAGAGTGGTCATCTATGGTTTCCTCAGTTTTGTTGTGCAATGGTCGCCTCTGTCACAGAGTGAGTGGAAGACTGTTTTGTTGTGTTGACATTGTGGTTTTTTGTTTGTGCATATTTTTCCTTGGTCTAAACTGGTTTGGAGTGGAATTGGGTCTGAACTAGCTTGATAAACCTAATGTAAGAAGGAACCTCACAAATATATCTAGAGGGGTTGGTTTTCTTCTTTGCACACCCTGAACAACACTAGAATGGAAGGAATAGCCTGAGGGACTATGTTTCAGAGAAGGGAATGCTTCCTTTTGTTAGGTGTGTAGATGTTTTAGGAGCCAATCCTGATCTAGTGTAGGTTTCCATATCTCTTTGGTTGAGCTCACTAGCTTAGCAGTTCAAGATTTCTAGCTCCTTTGCAGCCTGATAAACCCATCTATTAGTTGGCTTGGCTGGTCTTTAATGTGAATGTTAGCTTGACTGACTACAGTCTGATAAACCCAATAGTGATATGGCTTGGATGTGTGGCCTGATAAACCCATCTATTAGTTGGATTGGCTAAGTATCCTGATAAACCCAACTGTTAATTGGCTTGGCTGATTATGCCAATAAACCCTGCAGTATATTGGCTTGTTTGTTTGTATCTTGATAAACCCAACTATGTTGTCTTAGCTGAGTTTCATTGTATCCTTGGCTATGTGTGAGCCTGCTAGTGTTCCTTATTCCTTCTGGGAATCATGCTCGGCTCGGGGGTGGAAGTGCTGCTGATAGATTGATGAACGCACTGGCCTATGGTTGGGTGGAACGTTGCAGTGACGTAGCTGGTTGTGGGAAAAACTTCTTTCAAGATAAGTATTGTTTTCTATGTTAATATCTACAATTGTATTTTCCTAATAAAATATGATGAACATGACTAATGTGTTGAAATGATGAATTGCTTCCATTGTATAATTGCAATTGTATGCATTTGTGTATGTTTTCTTTCAATGTATTTTTAAATTACATTATGGGGCTTAGATTGTCAGATTGGTGATGGATTGAATGATCAAATATGTCCAAGACTTCTGTTAACAGGTTGAATTTCCTACCAAAAATATTCCTTTCTGCAACTTGCAGGATGCGGAAACATCCTTCTATAAATTCTATTCAACGTAGATTTCCTTCTGCAACTTGCAGGATGCGACTTCACAATCTCTATTTCCACAACTAATTATATCTGCGACGATCTATTCCGCATGCGGGATGCGGGATGTGAAATGCAGGATGCGGGATGCAAGATCACAATTTCCATATTTCCCTAATTCTGCAAACTCAAGATTTATGCACCATTGATTCTCAACCATTGATTTGTCTCCATATGCAAAACATATTGTGATCGTCGATTTTTGTCGTGATATTCCTCCGTCGTTCATTCTCCTTTGAGATATTTCTTCGTAGATCATCGAATTGATCACTAACAAGACCAATTCTCTACTATTGAGAAGTTAGAAAATTTATACTTAGACTTGGATAGAGTGAACGCAAGATGAATTCATGCCTCTATAGATTTCTGTAAAAATCGAGAATAATTTAAAATACATATAGAATTCAATGAACTTCAAGTTGGATGCTCCTACAAAAATGAGAGCGAGCATTTATGGTCACGTTCTCTCTCTAGTGGATGGGAGGGGACATGATAGTGTGGTATCAAAGCTGTGGGTTGCATCATTGGGCCTTGATGGGCCAAGTTGAACAGTTAACAGAGATATTGGTAAATGGTTTTTACTTATGATTTTATTATGCAGCTAACAATTTTTATTTTGAAGAATTATAGTCACCCTCAAAGGGCAGCATTCCAGATAGTGTAGTTCAATAAAGTTGATTTGGCTAAGACATGAGAACCAACATGTGTGATGATGCATAGAACCCCAATGATGCTAGTCGCATAGCCACTCAGCTTGTCTTCCTGCCCTTCCGATGCTTCTCCGAACTCCTTCTGATGCTCTTTCAAACCCTTCCCGGACCTTTTTAGATGCCTCTTTGAACCTTGCCCTTCCATTGCCCCGACCATTGCCATTGCCCCTTCCCTTGCCTTGACCCTTTCCCTTGCCCCAACCCTTGCCTAGCCTGTTGTGATGGCTAGTAGTGAGTGCTCCCCTGGATTTTTGTATTCCACCAAGGGGAGCGCACCTGGGTCTCTTTAGGGTGCCTTAAAGATCTGATTATCGAGGTATCCATGCACCCATATGAACCCTATAGATAGAAAGCCACTCAATATAGACCATAAGGTTCATAAAAATAAGGTAGCTTAGAGTCATGAGTTCCTCATTTCGTCCGAACAGTTGCAGGTAAAGCCCAAATAGCCTGAATCAGCACAGGACACGCCCTAGCCTATTTAACAACTCAAATAGCCTCATAGAGCTTACCACAAGGAAGATGCTATGGGGGGGGAATTTCCGAGTTGGAAATGCTGAGACAGAGTCTAATGGGAGGAGGTTTCAATATACTCCCCCATATTTTGTAGCCACCATGAGAAGCCTAAGGGTGGAGATGCAAAGTCACAGGGCAGATAATGTAATATTGGTTAAGGCTCTTGAGGAGCAGAATCAGTTGAATGAAGCCATGCTGCAAATTTTGACAGACATCCATAGGTGGATGAACTCTAGTGATCGGACAGTCAGACCAGAAGGAAGTAAGAGCACTGCTAGAAGAAGAAAGAGATCTCCTAGTTGGTCATGTGACTCTGAAGGATCCAATGGTGGTTCAAGTTCTTCTTTTCATGAGAATAAGAGAAAGAGGCACTACCAGAACCGTTCATGTGATGAATTTAAGAAGGCAAGGCCTCCTACCTTAAATGGTGAGATAAATAATGGTCAAGAAGCTAAAGCTTGGCTTCTCGGGATAAGGAAATATTTCCAAGTCCAAGACTACTCGAGAAATATGAAGGCTAGGGTATCTATCTTCAACTTGACTGGAAGAGCATCCATATGGTGGGAGCACTTCAGGCATGTGAAGAAGATTAATGAAAGGAATATTGTGTGGAAACAGTTCCAGAAGTATTTCAAGCCAAAGTACCTCTCTGATAGGTACTTTGATGATAAGATCAAAGAGTTCCATGAGCTGAGATGGGGACATCAAACCATGGAAGAGTATGCATACAGGTTCTTGGAGTTGTTGAGGTATTTCAGGTACATCAAATATGAAAAAGTAAAAATCCAACATTTCCTAATTGGAAAGCCTCGATATTACAAAGAAAGAATTGATTTTTATGAACCTAGAATTCTGGAATAAGCGATAAGGAAAACTAAGTATTGCTATGAGAAAAGAAAAGGAAAACATGATTATCATAGGACATGGACAAGAATAATGAGAAGTCTGACCAAAGGAAGAAAGGTTTCAAACCTTCTAACTTCAAGAATCACTAGAAGCATCCATCCCAAGTTGAGAAGCATCCAGGTAGAGTGGTGGGAGAAAATCCAAGAGATCCACAACAGAATAGAGAACCACTCCAATGTTGGAAATGTGTAGGACCCCACATGCGCAGCAATTGTCACACTTGAGAATGAGGATGCAAGGCTAGCTTATAACATTCAAGAGGAAGAAACAATGGGTCTAGTAGCAAGGGTCATCCCTAGGATCTATGCAGCACTGGAGGACTGCTAAGAAGATCACCAGTCAACTATGGTTGAAGTTGCAGGTAATATTGTTGAGCAATCTATTTCTATTTTGATTAACCTTGGTTCTACTCACAGTTACATTGCTCCTAGAGTAGTGGATATTGGTGCTTTTAAAAAAGTAAAGCATAGAAAATTATGGTTAGTTCATCTAGTCACTAGAACTAAGAGAAAGGTTAGTGAAGTGGTAGAGAAATTCCCATTGGTGATGAATGGATTGGTCACTTGTGTAGATTTGAATGTTCTAACACTTGGTTCCTATAATGTTCTCATTATAATGGATTGGTTAGAAGCTCATAGGCTAAAGTTCAACTGCTATAATAAGACTTTTGAATGCATGGATGAAGAAGGTAACCCAATAGTTGTAAGAGGCATTCCAAAGGTGATTTCTATCAGGAATATTTCAGCAATGCAGTTGAAGAATTTTTGTAGGAAGGGTTTCTAGTTGTATGCAGATCATATTGTTGAGGCAACATAGAATGAAACTCCTAGGTTGGAGGACTTTCATGTGTCGCGGGAATTCAGGGATGTTTTTCCTGATGATATTCCAGGTATTCTTCCAAAGAGAGACATTGATTTCACAATTGAGCTTGTTCCACGAGTGACACTAGTGTCCAAAACACCCTATGGAATGAGTACACCGTAAATTCTAGAGCTGAAGATGTAGTTGCAAGAGTTGTTGGAGAAGAACTATATCAAGCCGAGTGTGTCTCCTTAGGGAGCACCAGTTCAGTTTGTGAAGAAGAAAGATGGTACACTTGGATTGTGTATTAATTACATACAACTGAACAAAGTCACTGTGAAGAACAAATATCCTTTGCCTATAATTGATGACCTCTTTGATCAAATGAGAGGAGCAAAGGTATTTTCCATGATTGACTTGAGGTCTAGTTACCATCAGGTGAGAATCAAGGATGAAAATGTTCATAAGAGAACCTTCAGAGCAAGGTATGGATCTTATGATGTTGTAGTGGTATCACTTGGTTCACAAATACCCCAGCTACATCTATGTTCCTCATGAATAATTTTTTCAGTAAGTATCTAGACAGGTTTGTTCTTGTTTTCCTTGATGGCATCCTTAGTTATTCTAAGAATGAGGAAGAACATGTGGAACATTCGAGACTGACTTTGAAATTGCTTAGGAAGCATAACTTGTATGCCAGTTTGAGCACGTGTGACTTCTATAAAGATAGAATTCATCATTTGGGTCACATTATCCCAAATAAAGGAATATCTATGGACCCTGAGAAAATTGAGGTCGTGATGAGTTGTCCTACTCCAAGAAAGTTAACAGATGTAAGAAGATTCTACATGTAAAGTTGAGTCTATGTATAGGTTGAGGAAGCATGCATGTGAACTTATAGTTCCATGAGGAAATGTCCCTTGTGTGTATGGGAGTACATATGAGGACTTCCTGAAGACTCGGGTAGAATGACCTGAGCAGAGAAGTATGGTTGCGCCCAATAAAACCCAGGGCAAGAAGCTGCCATGTGCCATGAGAACGAATTTTGAAACTTCATATTGTAAGTTTTTCTGTTGATTATGGGAGACTGTGATCTCCTGTGATGGTTTTGAATCATGCTAACAATGGATATTCTTGTTTTGCATTGCTTGATGTTTGAAGGTTCCTGTTGACTAACTGCGACTGTTTGACTGATTTAAAATTGTGTTAGGATGACATGTTGTATGTGGATGTCCATTTTTTGGGCAACATGCGTAAGTAAAGTATGAGTACTCCCCACTGGAAGAAGCCAAACAACATGAGGATGGCCTCATGATTGCAAAAATATGATTTTTTGCAAGAAGCAGGATTGTGAACTCAAGTTTTTATTTTTGAATATCAATGTTATTGATCGTTTGATATTTGGGAAATCATGTATGCATGAAATAGATTTGAGAATCTATGATTAAAATTTTATGATGACATCTCATATAAACTGCATACTTGTATGTAATGCAGGCGAGATGGTGAAAGTATGCCTTGGAATACATAGCTTCTCAGAAGGATGTGTTTGGGATACATAAATCCTCGAAAGGATGTATTGCATGTACATGGTTCCTCGAAAGGATGTACTTGGATACATAGCTTCTCAGAGGAATGTGCTTGGAATAGGTTTGAAAACCTATGATTGAAATTATTTTTATGATGGCATCTCATATAAATTGCATGCTTGTATGTAACACAGGTGAGATGATGAAAATATGTACTGGATGTACATGGCTCCTTGGAGGGATGTACGGGGTGTACATAGCTTCTTGAAGGGATGTATTTGGAATAGGTTTGGAAACCTATGATTGAAATTTTATAATGGCATCTGATGAAAAATACATGTCTATATGTATGCAAGTGAGATGATGAAAACATGTGCAGGGAGTACATGGCTCCTCTGGAAGGATGTACTTGGGTACATAGCTTCTCCCCCCTGCTAGCTAGGCATTGGTATGCATCACTCAGGACGCCCAGGGTGTAAGACATCCGGTTAAACTTCTTCCTACACACATTCATGCCTTAAGGGGACTGTCACGGGAGTGGGGGATCCATGAAGAGAATAACCCCTAGGTATTATGAAGTCTGGAAAGTAAGAACCTGAGCATTGGTAAGCACTTCGAGGAGGTGATGGGCCCTTAAGCTAGAGCTTTTATTGAGCACCCAAGGAGGTGTTAGGCTCTGAAGCAGGGCTGACCAGATCTCGGTTGAGAGATGCTATACAGATAAGTATTGGGTTACTTGCCAAATCCTGGTTGATTTTCTGTAATTACACATGTGCATAATGATTCAACTAAGATTTTGGAAATCTTGTAAGAAATAAATCCTATGGAAAATGAATCTGACATATGAATTAAATTCATTGTGGTGTTTGGAAAGGAATCACCTCAGCTTGATAAGCAACTAGAGGAGGTGCGGGATCTTGAAAAAAACTACTATTCAAGCACCCGAAGAGGTGTTGGGCTCAAGAATGGAGCTATTAGACCTCGATTGAGAGGTGTTTTCAGGTGATTCAAGGCTTGCAGAAATTTGGCTACCCTTTAATTCACACCCAGGTGTGGGGTGGGGACAAGTTTATGAGTGCCATGGTTTATAAATCCAAGTTGGATACCTATGGAACTAAAAGAAGATACTTATGCAGACGATTATTTGGTTACCTTGACAACCTTTTGTTGATTTTGTGTCAATATACATGTGCATATGATTCATCTATGATTTTGGAAAATCTTGTGAATACTAACATGGGAATTGACTCATTGCTTGGGGATTTAGCATAGATATCGTTGGTTTCCAAATACACTGGAAATGTTCCAAGATGAGGAGAAGGATTATCCAAGACAAGAAAAAGATCTCGTGGTGTCTACTGATGCATGTAAGAAAGGACTTGGAAAATTTCCAGATCTTGCCATTGGATAGGTAAAGGTGCATAGGAAGCACTGTGGTCCTGAAGAGGCTACGTGGGAGCTGGAGGATTCCATGTGATTGGCACATCCTTTTTTGTTCAAATTTGCATAGCACTGACGGCGGTGCCAGTGTAGAAATTGTTAAATTATTATAAAGCACTGAGGACAGTGCTATTGAAGGGGGAGAGGAATGTAACACCCAGGTTTTGACCCCATGTTTCTTATCTTCTTGGGTTCTTATCCTTCACGTTTTAAATTTTTCCTCATGGTGCATGCCCATTCCATCATCTAGCTCTCACCAAAATGTTGTGGTCCATTCTGATCATTCTCTATTCTATTCTGTTCATGTGTGTTGTGCATTCGTTCTGCTTGCAAAACCATGTTTTGTTTTGGGTTGTTCGCTTATTGTTACCATCCTCAACTGTGCAAAGGTTCGGGGTCTCCTTTGTTTGTTGAACGAATGAGCAGTGGAGATCACTCGATTTTATGAAAAGGAGTGGTCATCTATGGTTTCCTCAGTATTGTTGTGCAATGGTCTCCTCGGTCACAGAGTGAGTGGAAGCTTGTTTTTCTATGTTGACATTGTGGTTTGTTGTGTGTGCATATTTTTCCTTGGTCTGAACTAGTTTGGAGTGGAATTGGGTCTGAACTAGCTTGATAAACCTAGTGTAGGAAGGAACCTCACAAATAGATCTAGAGGGGCTAGTTTTCTTCTTTGCACACCCTAAACAGCACTAGAAAGGAAGGAATAACCTGAGGGACTGTGTATCAAAGAAGGGGTGCTTCCTTGTGTTGGGTTTGTAGATGTTTTAGGATCCAAACCCGATCTAGTGCAGGTGTCCATAGCTCAGTGGTTTAGCTCACTAGCTTAGCAGTTCAAGCTTTCTAGCTCCTTTGTAGCCTGATAAACCCATCTATTAGTTGGCTTGGTTGGTCCTTAATGTGAATGTTGGCTTGACTGACTGCAGTCTGATAAAACCAGCAGTGAGATGGCTTGGATGTGTGGCTTGATAAACCCATCTGTTAGTTGGCTTGGCTGAGTAGCCTAATAACCCCAACTGTCAGTTGACTTGGATGATTAGCCTAATAAACCCAGCAGTATATTGGCTTGTTTGTTTACAGCCTAATAAACCCAACTGTGTTGGCTTGGACGAGTTTTGTTGTATCCTTGGCTATGTGTGAGCCTCCTAGTGTTCCTTATTCCTTGTGGGAATCATACCCATCTCAGAGGTGGCAATGTTGTTGAGAAATTAATGAGCGAACTGGCCTATGTTTGGGTGGAACGTTGTAGTGACGTAGCTGGTTACGAGACAAACTGTCACATACCCCATATTTGCAAAAACATTTTATGTTTGAGAAGACATTATGCTTTGATTTTATTATAAAGTTTTTAATTATTGACCAAGTGGTGTCAAGAATAATTGTATTTAATTACTGAATATTTTATTAATTAATGAATAAAAGATGAGACAACAGCTTAAGAAGGCTGTTAAATGAGTGTCTACTGGCTACTTGGTGGAATAGGTTGGGTTGAGAGCAGATTTACACTCGGAAGCATCCTTAAACAAATTCTAGTTGTAGCAGGAGGAAACTTCCCTATTTTTGTGGTCATGTTCCCCAAGAAAGTGGAAAAAGAGCAGGTAGCTCATTAAGTGAAAAACTAACCCAAAATACCTAGGCATGCTAATAAAACTACCCATTGAATTCAGCTGAGGCTGCTCAATCTTTACTTGTGAAATTTCTGAGTGAAATTGGTGCACAAGAAGTTCGATGGAGGGGACAGATAGAAGTGTTTGAGTGGGAAAGTGTTGATTTACTGAACTAATGTTGTTGTTTTGGGACGAGTTCTTACTTTTATAGGCAAAAGTATTACTGTTGATTACTCTGTGGAGTTGCAGGGATTTCTAAACCTATTCCCTCACCCAGTGCTTTCAACCAGGTGGACCAGTAGACAGGCTCGTGGGTCCTAATATTTGCAGCTCAGCTGTCTTTAGGAGTTGGTTGGGAGGAACGAGCTCCTTAGGTTGTTGTATCCTCTGCTATATTACCAGGTTCTAAATGTTATTTTTATTTTCTTTATGCAAGCATAGGAACTGGAATGTACAAATTTAGGATTTGATGCATCTCTATGACTGATTATTTTGTTAGTTAGGTAAATCTTTTATTGTTCGAAGATTTATAAATTTTGTTCAAATATGTTTTACGAAGATTGAATTAGGGTTAGTTTTAAATTTATGGATAAATAAATTACCTGACTATATTTTTCCACACCTCTGAAGAGGTAATACTCTAGGACAGTAGGTGAAATTAATTTTGATGAACAAATTAAATCAAAATGTGTAGGAATATGATTATTTACTTTTAATATCTATAGAGTTATTTAGAAGAAATATTCCTCTATTTCAAAAGTTTCCTTAGTTAAAATACATCTGTTTAAAATATAAACATAAGCTACCATAAAAGAAGGTCTCTTAAAAACTAGTACACAGTTTGTGTAACTGTGTTCTTTTTAACACAGTAATAACCACTATCTTTAAGCTTAACCTATTATATATACATATAAATATTAACTAATACAAAACAGATAAATAATACAATTGAAGCAACTTTGGACTATAAACAGTAAGAAGAAAATTGTAGTAGTAAATTAGTTTTTACAAATAAAAAATTTCGGTAATACTTTAAATAACACACCAAATATCAAATACATCAAAGTAAAAACAACAACAATGTAGAGTTTTAATTTAAAATAAAACTACAATCCCTAATTAAGGAAAAATGTCAACCAAGTCTTTACTTCTTTCCCCCTTCCAGAATAAGGTATTTACAGTTTTATCCTTATCCTCAATAATCAAATTCTTCATTATATAATAATAATATCTATAATATAATTTCCCTATATTAAAGAAATTTTACACAGAAATAGAGTTTAGACTATTTATCATTTATATACTAAAATAAAATAACAAACGATAAATTAAATTTTCCAAATCAAATTTACACAGCCGTGCTCGGGTTGTAGTGACAAACCCTTTTGCTTTTATTATTTCATAAATAAATATTTATACTAAAAAGAAAACCCAAAAACTATCTTTCACATTAAAATTCCACATAATAACCTCATTTTAACAGAATCAAAATTATGGGTATTTACAACAGCAAAATCATTTCATCATCTTTTATCAAATCATTCACCAGATATGGGTAAATAGTAACAAGGTTTTTAAAAATTTCATTAATCTAAGCTTAAACAAACTGAATTATACAACACAGAAAACCACGATGTCCAAGTCTATCAAAGACTCCATTTTTATACAGGCCGGTGCACCCATAATATTGTCAAACCGTTACAAGTTAAAAACAAAAGGGTTTACAAACTACGAAACTCTAAGAAAACTTACCAGAATAGTTCTACGACCACACGACCTTTACAAACAAAGCGTTGTTCAAATGCAGCTACTGCAAGGGAGCTCAAATATTTTCGAGACATCTTTCCAAACCCCATACATCACCACAGAAGAAACCTCAGGCATGAAACCGAGGCTTACCCAGTTGTTTGAGAAGCGTGGAGCCTTTTTCCTAAAGTATCCTATGTCTTCCAACTCACAATAGCGAGATTTCACTTGTAGAATAATTTTGCACAACAAATTTGAGAAATGTCAAGTTCTTTCTTCAAAAAAAAAAAACTTGTTACGATAAAGAATTTTTATGGCATTTACAGAAAGAGTTAAATGAGTTTACCTGGAGATATTTTGTCCTCAGCCACGCAGTAAATTGTTTTACACAGCAACCCTGGCCAACGAAAACTTCATACCCTAGCAACTAGGTAGGAGAAACATAATCTAAGAACCTCGACGAGAATGAGAAAGAAAACAGTAAAAGCCACGAGGAAACCAAATCTCCATACTGTCAATGAAATCCACAAAGTAAGCAGTGTATTATAGATCCAGTAACCACACTGCTATTATTCAGAGGATTTATCTCAGCTGACAAGTGGTTTAAGTCACTCACAGAGCTAAACGTTGGCATCAAAGGCCGTCACTCACAGAGCTAAACGATGGCATCAAAGGCCCAAGAGGCAGTGAGCTTGGCGGCGCTACTCACAACAGCTAAATGTTGGTTAACAATGCAAAAATTTAGGGTTTGATCAATTTTGTAGTAGGGTTTTCCAACACATAAACCCTATCCTCTAACTGTTAGCCACGTGGATTCAACTAAGAAGCAAGTCGCATGGGTTTTGATTTGAGTTTCTTCTATAGTCCCAAACGGCATCAATTAACATGTTAGACAAACTTTTGTTAAATAATAATACTACACTTATATGCAGATAATGTATACTTTTGCACTTTCACATGGTAAATACCTAGGCAGTTAGAAAAACTATACTCTGCATAAATCATTAGTTTCATATATACAAATTTCATTTTTTTACCTTATGACAACGCATAGACTTATGTAATACTTGTTTATGTAACATTCGAGTAGATGTTGATACAAGTGCATATAAATTCCTTTGGTAAAAGTAATAATGTATTGGAAGATTTAGTTTACAGAATTTATCATTCTATAGAGTTGCATGTAGGATTAGGGTCTAATATAACAACAAAAGGTTAAATATAGGATGTACAAGTTATATTCAGAGTCAGGTAAAAAACATATACTTCTATTTTTTGCTTGGATTTCTGAGTACTTATGCTTATAAATAAATAAATAAATAAAATATACAAGCAAACATTATGTCCTTAAACCAAGAATAAGAAGGTTAAAAACTTAGACCTCAAACATTGTGTAACAACTTAACAATTTCAAGATTAGGAAAGGAAACAGGTTTGACAGTACCTTGTTTTTCTCAAAGATTTATATTAAACAAATATTCTAGCATTTTACTTTTGCAAGTTGAGATAATTAATCTCGATCCTAAAACTGGAATACAAAGCATCTTACCTGTAAAAAGACTTGTACAAGAATCATCATTTCACTGCATTAGCTTCAAGAGCTAATTAATCCTTGGGCATGAACTGAAGTTCCTTCATTTAAGTAGGAGACAAACTTTAGTACATAGTAAGCAAAGAGTTGGTTTCAGCTCATACTACTTCAGATCATTACCTACTAAATCAATCTTTCAATACTTAATTTTGAATGCAGATAGTGAAGAATGCAATTATAGAAATTAATAAAGGAATTTGTTTTAGTTTCTAGATTAAACCCTTTAGGATGTTAACTATTAGCAGTTAAGTTACTCTCTTTATCGATGATTTTAAACATTAATTGTCGGAAGAAAAATTTAATTTTTTTATGAAAATTTGGGGTATTACATTTGCAATCAAAGCACACGTTCAGACACTAGGCTTGAATGCGGCTCAACTAACGTAGACAAACAATAAATAAAATGCATGCATACTGATTATTATTTTTCTTTTGAAATGTTATTACCAGAATTTTTTTCTAAACTAGAATTGCAGGGATGGAAGGACTTGAAGAATATGCAGATGAAGGGTCCCCATTAAACAAACAAAGTAATTCTAGAAAAGAACCGGTTAAGGAAGAAATAACTAACAATTCCTCTGAACTGTTACAAATTGTTAAAGAACTAAAAACTGAAATTGAAATAGTCAAAAAAGAGAACGAAAGAATTCTAAGAGCTCAAGAGGAGTTGAATCAAATATTGATGGACAAATTTCAGAGTGAAGGGAAGGATAAACAGATAGGATCTAAAAATACATCCTACCAACATAAAAAGTACAAAGTACAAACATTCTCAAATTGAAAGTAGTTCGTCCTCTGAAATTTATGGTGATTCACACAGGAAGAATTGCCAGTACTCTAGCAATAGTAGTGAGGATAATTACCAATATAGAAAAAGAAAATATAAACCTTATGAGAAAATTTAGAGAGAATTTAAGAAGATAAAACCACCAACTTTCAACGGTGAAACTGAGAAAGGGGAGGAAACCGAAGCATGGTTGTCTGGAATGAAGAAGTATTTCCAAATCTATAATTACTCCAACAAGCTAAAAGCAAGAATGGCCATTTACAACTTAATTGGAAAGGCAGATATCTGGTGACAGGATTTAAAATGAGTAAAAGGTATTAAGGAAAAGAACATTAACTAGAGTACCTTTAAAAAATACTTTAAAAAGAATTTTCTGTCGAAACAATATTATGAAGAGCGAGCTAAAGAATTCTATGAAGTGGAGTTGGGAACTATGAACATGAAGGAATTAAACAGTAAATTTTTAAGTTTACTACATTAAATGTCTTACATTGTGGACAAGAAGCCCAAGGTGCAGCGTTTTTTGAGTTGTTTACCTTTTCACATTAAATATAGAATTGAATACGATAATCCTAAAACCCTTGAGGAGGCCATGCGAAAGGCAAATTTTTTCTATGAGCAGAAACGAAAAAGGGAAAGCATGACAAACTGGAAGGCCAAGAGGTCTAATAATTTTGAACATAAAAAGAAGGGTTTTACATCTAACCACAATTTTGGGAATAATAACACACGTAACTTTCCTAATAAGAATTTCCAAGTAAATAAAAGTAACTCACAGTCAAACACTAATGGCCCTAGAAATAAAGAACTTGCTAATAATCACAGCAACTACGTTAAGAAGAACGAACGTAAAGAACCAATAAAGTGTTGGGATTGTAATGGAACTCACTATGCATCAGTCTGTCCTAACAGAAAGAAGACCGTCAGCAACATCCATACGGTGTAGGAAGAGATTATTGTTGGTGATTTAGCAAGGGGGATGCCCAGGATCAATGCGGCATTGGAAAAAAGGCAGGCTGATTATCAAAATTCCATGGTGGAAGTAGAAGGTAAGCTGAATAAAACACCCATTTCTATATTAATTGACCCAAGGGCTAGCCTGAGTTATGTTTCTCCTAGTTTAGTAGAAAAATGCAATTTATCAGTAGAAAAGTTTGCAAAGTCATGGCTAGTTCAACTAGCTACAGGAGAAAAAAGAAAAGTGATTAATTTTGTAAAAGACTGCACTGTATTTATGAACCAGTTTGAAACTTCTGTGAAGCTAAATGTACTTCGGTTAGGCTCTTATGACATGTTAATTGGTATGGATTGGTTATAACAGCATAGAGTAGTTTTGAAATTTTTCGATAAAACTTTTACATCCGTAAATAATGAAGGAGAAAGAGTAACTGTAACAAGAATTCCTAGGAAAACAGCAATCAGACAAATTTATGCGTTGCAGTTAAAGAGAGTTGTTCATAAAGGATGTAAAGCTTTAGCTGTAACTGTAACTGATGAGGAATAGATTAATAATGAAGATGAACTAAAACTGGAAGATATTCCAATACTGAGAGGGTATTCGGATGTATTTCCGAAAGAAATTATGAGACTGCCTCCGAAAAGGGAATTAGATTTCACTATTGGATTGGTACCTGGTGCAGTGCCCAGCTCAAAAGCTCCTTATCGGATGAATATATTGGAACTAAATGAATTAAAAACATAGTTAAAGGAACTTATTGATAAAAATTATATAATACCAAGCGTGTCTCCTTGGGGAGAACATGTCATTTTCGTTAAAAATAAGGACGATACTCTACACTTATGCATTGACTACCGTCAACTTAATAAAATGACCATTAAAAATAGATACCCGTTTCCCCGCATAGATGATCTGTTCAATCATCTACTCAGAGTAACTGTATTCTCAAATATTGATTTACGATATGGTTACCATCAAGTTCGGATCAAAGATGAAGACATTTTTAAAACATCTTTTAGGACCAGATATGGTCACTATGAGTTTGTTGTCATGCCATTTGGGCTCACTAATGCCCTGGTTTTCTTCATGTGTTTAATGAATAATGTATTGCATAAGTATGTCGATAAATTCATAGTGGTTTTAATTGATGACATTCTAATTTATTCTAAGTCTAAAGAAGAACACGAGGAGCATTTAAAAATTGTTTTACAAGTGTTGAGGGAACATCAGCTTTATGCTAAATTTAGAAAGTGCAATTTTTTTAAAGATAAAATACAATACTTAAGCCATGTAATAACTAAAGAGGGGATCTTGGTTGATCCAGAATAGATAAAAGAAATTGAAAAATGGCAAGTCCCAAAGGATGTGACCGATGTGCGATCATTCAAGGGGATTACCGGTTACTATCGAAGATTCAGAGGGGTTCTCAAGAATCGCAAATCCTGTAACTTCTTTACAAAAGAAAGGAAAGAAATTCGAGTGGAATCAGAAGTGTGAAGAAAGTAATAAGAAAAAATTTATTATTAACTACTGTACCAATCTTAAGAATTGTTGATCCTAATAAGGACTTTGTCGTATGCACTGACACATGCAATGATGGTCTAGGTGGGGTATTAACTCAAGAAGGACACGTAATTGTATACAACTCTAGGAAGCTTAAAATTCATGAAGAAAACTATGCTACTTATGATTTAGAGTTGGTTGTTGTCATACATGCTTTGAATATGTGGGGACATCACTTAATCAGAAGAAAATTCATGTTAATGACAAATAATAAGGGTTTAAAATATTTGTTGGATCAACCAAATCTAAACGCAAGCCAAGATAGGTGGCTAGATTTCCTTAGCGAGTATGATTTCGAGATCCAACATATTAAGTGAAAAGAAAATAAATTCGTTGATGCTCTAAGTAGAAACGCAAGACTGAAATTTGTGGCAGCAATAAGCACTTATAAAATATATTTAGAAGATCAGCTGGAGGAAGGAGTAAAGTTGGATGAAAATTATCAGAAATTACAAGCTAAAATGGAAGAAAATTTAACTGAAAGTTTAAGTATAGGGTATAGTCTAAATGAAAAAGGATTTCTACTTTATAAAAACAAGCTGTATCTACCTAATGTACCTAAAATTAAGCTTATGGTTTTAAATGAAATCCATAAGACTCCTTACTCAGGACATCCTAGTTATCAAAAGACTATAACCATGTTACGAAAAGATTATTTTTGGTCAAATATGAAGAATGAACTGGCAGAATACATTGCCAAGTCCTTTGAATGTCAACAGGTTAAGACTAAACACTAGCATCCATCTAGTTTATTACATCCATTACCCATCCCTAGCTGGAAATGGAAAATAATTAGTCTTGATTTTATTACAGGTCTAACTAGAAATCAGAATCAGAATGATTCGATAATGGTAGTCGTCAATAAACTCAGTAAAGAAGCTCACTTTATACCAGTAAAGACCACCTACAAGGATGCTAATATTGCTGATATATTCATGAAACAAATATTTCGTTTACATGGGATACTGAAAGTTATAATTTCTGATAGGGACCCTAAGTTTACGGGAAATTTCTAGAAGTCTCTATTTAAAGGCCTGAATACTACTTTAAATTTCAATACATCTTTTCACCCCCAGACAGATGGACAGACTTAAAGAGTGAATCAAATATTGGAAGATATGATAAGAATGTATGTTAGAGAATAAGAAAGTAAATGGTAGGATTACATACACTTGGTTGAATTTGCTTATAACAACCACTACCAAGCTTCAGCAAAATACAACCCATTTGAAATTCTTTATGGCATAAAGTGTAATACTCCCATCTCATGGAGTAACCCAGTTGATAGGTTAGTACTAGGACCTGAACTATTAAAGGAGATGGAGTTAATTGTAAAGTAGGTGCAAGTTAATTTAAAGGTTGCACAAGACAAACATAACATTCAAGCATATCTTAAATGAACTCAGAGAGAGTTCCAGGTGGGTCAACATGTTTTTATAAAGGTAAGGCCTAAAAAGACTTCTTTGAAGTTAGGAAGTTGTGCTAAGTTGGCACCCAGATATTGTGGGCCTTTTGAAATACTGTCCAAAATGGGACAGGTGGCATATCAATTGACTTTACCACCAAATTTAAAGGTTCATAATGTGTTTCATATCTTTGTTTTAAAAATATATGTGCATGATGCTACTCATGTTATAAATTGGAATGATGTGCAGGTGGAACCCGAAGGAGATTTTTTGGTGGAACCAGATTGTATCCTTGATAGGAGGGAGATCTTGCTTCAGAATCGCACCATGGATAGGTGAAGGTACAATAGAAGCACCTTAGTCCAGAAGAAGCCATTTGGGAATTGAAGATTCATATGCGGGCAGCATATCCAATTCTGTTCCAGAGTAACTCTGAGGACGATGAATAAAATAACATCGAGGATGATCTTATATTTAAGGGGGTTGTATGTCACATACCCCATATTTACAAAAACATTCTATGTTTGAGAAGGAATTATGCTTTGATTTTATTATAAAGTTTATAATTATTGACCAAGTGGGGTCAACAATAATTGTATTTAATTACTGAATATTTTATTAATTAATAAATAAAAGATGAGACAACATCTTAAGGAGGCTGTTAAATGAGTGTCTACTGGCCACTTGGTGGAATAGGTTGGGTTGAGAGAAGATTTACACTTGGCAGCATCCTCAAACTACTTATAGCTATTACAGGAGGAAAAATCCCTATTTTTTTGGTCATGTTCCCCAAGAATGTGGAACAAGAGCATGTGGCTCATTAAGTGAAAAAATACCCATCGAATTTATTTGAGGCTCCTCAATCTTTACTTATGAAATTTCTGAGTGAAATTGGTGCACAAGAAGTTCGATGGATGGGAAAGGAAGAAGTGTTTGAGTGGAAAAGTGCTGATTTACTGAACTAGTGCAGCTATTTTGGGTTGAGTTCTTACTACTACAGGAAAAACTATTACGGCTGATTACTCTGTGGAGTTGCAGGGGTTTCTAAACCTATTTTCTCAACCAGTGCTTTCAACCAGGTGGACCAGAAGGAAGGCTCGGGGGTCCTAAGATTTGCATCTCATTTGTCTTCAAGATTTGGTTGGGAGGAATAGGCCCCTTAGGTTGTTGTCTCCTCCGCTATATTACCAGGTTCTAAATGTTATTTCTATTTTCTTTATGCAAGCATAGGAACTGGAATGTATAAATTTAGGATTTGATCCATCTATATGACTGATTATTTTGTTAGTTAGTTAATTCTTTTATTGTTCCAAGATTTATAAATTATGTTCAAATATGTTTTAGGAAGATTGAATTAGGGTTAGTTTTAAATTTACGAATGAATAAATTACTTGACTGTATTTTTCCACACCTCCAAAGAGGTAGTACTCTAGTACAGTAGGTGAAATTAAGATTGATGATCAAATCAAATCAAAATGTACAAGAACAATGATTATTTACTTTTAATCTTTATAAATTTATTTAGAAGAAAGATTCCTCTATTTCAGAAGTTTCCTTAGTTAAAATAAATCTGTTTAAAATATAAACATAAGCTACCATAAAAGAAGGTCTCTTAAAAACCAGTACATAATTTATGTAACTGTGTTCTTTTTAACACAATAATAACCACTATCTTTAAGCTTAACCTATTATATATACATATAAATATTAACTAATACAGAACATATAAATAATACAATTGAAACAACTTTGGACTATAAATAGTAAAAAGAAAATTATAGTAGTAAATTAGTTTTTACAAATAACAGATTTCAGTAATAGTGTAAATAACACATCAAATATCAAATACATCAAAGTAAAAACAACAACAATGCAGAGTTTTAATTTAAAATAAAACTACAAACCCTAATTAAGGAAAACTTTCAACCAAGTCTTTCCTTCTTCCCCCCTTCCAGAATAAGGTATTTACAGTTTTATCCTTATCCTTAATAATCAAATTCTTCATTATATAATTATAATATCTATATTATAATTTCCCTATATTAAATAAATTTTACACAAAAATAGAGTTTAGACTCTTTATCCTTTGTATACTAAAATAAAATAATAAAAGATAAATTAAAATTTCCAAATCAAATTTACACAGTAGTGCTCGGGTTGTAGTGACAAACCCTTTTCCTATTATTATTTTAGAAATAAATCTTTATACTAAAAAGAAAACCCAGAAACTAGCTTTCACTAATAACCTCATTTTAATAGAACCAAAATTATGGACCTTTACAACAGAAAAATCCTTTCATTGTCTTTTATCAAATCATTCACCAGATACGGGTAAATAGCAACAAGGTTTTTTAAAATTTCATTAATCTAAGCTTAAACAAATTGAATTATACAACACAGAAAACCATGATGTCCAAGTCTATCAAAGATTCCATTTTTACACAGGCCGGTGCACCCATATTACTGTCAAACCGTTACAAGTTAAAAACAAAAGGGTTTACAAACTATGAAACCCTAAGAAAACTTACCATAACAGTTCTACGGCCACACAGCCCTTACAAACAAATCCTTGTTCAAAGGCATCTACGAAGAGGGAGCTCAAATCTCTGTGAGACAACATCCTTCCAAACCCCACACATCACCACAAAAGAAACCTCAAGCATGAAACCAAGGCTTACCCAGTTGTTTAAGAAGCATGGAGCCTTTTTCCTGAAGTATCCTATGTATTCCAGCTCACAGTAGCGAGATTTCACCTGTAGAAGAAGTTTGCACAAGAAATTTGAGAAATGTCAAGTTCTTTCTTCAAAAAAAAAATTGTTACAGTAAAGAATTTTTATGGCATTTGTAGAAAGAGTTAAATGAGTTTACATGAAGATATTTTGTCCTCAGTCGCGCAGTAAATTGTTTTGCACAGCAACCCTGGCCAAGGAAAACTTCATACCCTAGAAACTGGGTAGGAGAAACATAATCTAAGAACCTCGATGAGAATGAGAAATCAAATAGTAAAAGCCACAAGGAAACCAAATCTCCCTATTGTCAACGAAATACACAAAGTAAGTAGTGTGTTATAGATCCAGTAACCACGCTGCTATTATTCAGATGATTTAGCTCAGCTGACAAGTGGGTTAAGTCACTCATAGAGCTAAATGTTGGTATCAAAGGCTGTCACTTATAGAGATAAACGATGGAATCAAAGGCCCAAGAGGCCATGAGCCTGGTGGCACTACTCACAGTAGAAAAATGTTGGTTAACAATGCAAAAATTTAGGTTTTGATCAATTTTGTTGTAGGGTTTTCCAACACATAAAACCTATCCTCTAACCGTTAGCCACATTGATTCCACTAAGAAGCAAGTTGCATGGGTTTTGATTTGGGTTTCTTCTATAGTCCCAAACGGCATCAATTAACCTGTTAGAAAAACTTTTGTTAAATAATAATACTACACTTATATTCATATAATGTATACTTTTGCACTTTCACACGGTAAATACCTAGGCAATTAGCAAAACTATAATCTACATAAATCATTAGTTTCATATACACACATGTCATTTTTTTTACCTAATGACAATGTCTAGACTTATGTAATACCTTTTTATGTAACATTTGAGTATATGTTGATACAAGTGCATATAAATTACTTTGGTAAAAGTAATAATGTATTGCAAGATTGAGTTTATAGAATTTATCATTCTATAGAGTTGCATGTAGGATTAGGGTCTAATATAACAACAAAAGGATAAGTATAGGATGTACAAGTTATATTCAGAGTCAGATGGAAAACATATACTTCTATTTTTTGCTTGGATTTCTAAGTACTTATGCTTATAAATAAATAAATAAAATATACAGGCAAACATTATGTCCTTAAACCAA
Source organism: Pseudotsuga menziesii (assembly GCA_001517045.1). Taxonomy (NCBI): domain Eukaryota; kingdom Viridiplantae; phylum Streptophyta; class Pinopsida; order Pinales; family Pinaceae; genus Pseudotsuga; species Pseudotsuga menziesii. The sequence goes on along the minus strand of LPNX010333337.1, from coordinate 113,607 downwards.
GAATAAGAAGGCTAAAAAATTAGACCTCAAACGATGTGTAAAAACTTAACAATTTCACGATTAGGAAAGGAAACATGTTTGACAATACCTTCTTTTTCTTAAAGCTTTAAATTAAATAAATATTCTAGCATTTTACTTTTTCAAGTTGAGATAATTAATCTCGATCCTAAAACTGGGATATAAAACGTCTTACCTGTAAAAAGACTTATCCAAGAATCATCATTTCACTACATTAGCTTTAAGAGATAAGTAAGCCTCGGGCATGAACTGAATTTCCTTCATTTAAGCAGGAGACAAACTTTAGTACATAGTAAACAAATAGTTTTTTTCATCTCATACTACTTCAGATCATTACCTACTAAATCAATCTTTCAATTCTTAATTTTGAATACAGATAGTGAAGAATGCAATTATAGAAATTAATAAAGGAATTTGTTTTAGTTTCTAGATTAAACCCTTTAGGATGTTAAATGTTAGTAATTAAGTTACTCTCTTTATCGATGATCTTAAACATTAATTGTCGCAAGAAAAATTTTAAATTTTTTATGAAAATTTGGAGTATTACACAAACTTCTTTCAAGATAAGTATTCTTGTCTATGTTAATATCTGCAATTGTATTTGCTTAATGAAATATGATGAACATGCCTAATGTGTTGAATTAATGAATTGCTTCCACTGTACAATTGCAATTGTATGCATTTGTGTGTGTTTTCTTTCAATGCATTTTAAAATTACGTTATGGGGCTTAGATTATCAGATTGGTGATGACCTAAATGATCAAATCTGTCCAAGACTTCTATTAACAGGTTTAATTTCCTGCCATAAATCTTCCTCTCTAGAACTTGTGGGATGCAGAAGCATCCTTCTGTAAATTCTATTCCCCACAGAGTTCTTTCTGCAACTCTGCTTTCTGCAACTTGTGGGATGCGGTATGCGGCTTCACAATCTCTATTTCCACAAATATCCTTCTGCAACTCTCCTTTCTGCATGTGGGATGTAAGATGTAGCTTAACAATTTCTATTTCTGCAACTAATTATATCCACAATGGTCTATTCCGCATGTGGGATGCGGGATGCGGAATGTGGTATGCAGGATGCGAGATCACAATTTCCATATTTCCCCAATTCCGCAAACTCAATATTTCCACATCGTTGATTCTTGTGGATTGATTCTCAGTCATTGATCTATCTCCATATGTGGAATAGATTGTCACTGTCTATTTTTGTCATGATCTTTCTCTGTCGTTCGATCTCCTCTGAGATATTTCTTCATAGATCTTTGACTTAATCACTAACAGGATCAATTCTCTATTATTGGGAAGTTAGAGAATTTATACTCAAACTTGAATAGAGTGAACGCAAGATGAATTCATGCCTCTATAGATTTCTGCAAAAATCGGGAATCCATCAAAATACATACAAAATTCAATGAGCTTCGATCTAGATTCTCCTGCAACAATCAGAGTGAGCGGTTATGGCCGCATTCTCTCTCTAGTGGATGGGAGGGGACGTGACATTAGGTATTCACCTAAATATGTTCCTATCCTCAGGTTGCGATGGAGTATTATTTGGAGTCAGTACATGGATCCACATTGTATGTTTGGTGGCTATGTTTGTTAGGATTTATAATCCTCCCTTGTCCAAACTAGTCTATCAGATTATATTTGCCTAACTAAGGAGTCATTTAGTTATTATTGGGTCCACTAGTACCATTGGGTCCACTTGGGCTAATGTGGACACCTATACCAATCACTAAAGTGTGGGGAACATAGATAGAGGTTAACTTCAACTAACTCCACCTTCATGCATCAATTTATGAGCCTCCTAGACCAATCTCTACAATTTAGGACCCACTGTGAGTCTCGACACCAACCTCCTTTAGTTATTGGTAGTTGGTAACTAGTTTAGCTAAGTTATGCTTCAGCTACATTCAGTTAGATGTCCTACAGTTCAATTAGCACTAGTATTGCGTGGATGCATGTGGGTAGGCACCTATTCTCACCTACCACATCAGTTAGACTAGTTTAACTTATTATAACTAATTTAGGGATTGAATTAGACAACTAGAGTTAGCTAGTTAGATATGATAATGACTTAGACACTTCTAGTTAGCCATGCAGTCAGATTGATTTAGTAGATTCGAATCATATCCACATGATTCAAATTCTCCTTTATGTAACATTGTTGTATGATGTTGAGATTAATGAAGTTTATACCTCGTGAACAAGTTGGAAAGGTGAAAACCCTGTAGTAGTCTTGACATTAGTCGGGTATTCCCAAAGTGTAGGATATAGCATGATGTCCCAATTTGACCGGCTTGCATTAATAGTGTGCTTTAGAATGGTCTTCAAGGTCTTATTGAATGGCTCTACTTGACCATTTGCCTATGGGTAGAAGGAAGATGAGTGGTCTTGCTTGAACCCTAGCATAGTATTCAGTTCGGTCATCATACTATTCTAAAAGTGACTTCCATGGTCATTGACAATATCCTTTAGAATTTTAAAGCAAGTAATGATCTGTTTGAACATGAAGAAAGTTGCAATTTCACCGTCAACTTTGAAGGTAGGAATTGCCTCTTCCCACTTAGTGAAGTAATCGACGGTGACAATGATATATTTATGCCCTCTAACCGAAACTGGGTTTCACATCACGTAATCCACCCCCTGCTTAGTGAAGGGGCCCATCGCGATGATGGGAAACAATGGAGCGGGATGTGACTGCATTTTCCTGGTGTAGAGCTAACAAGGATGACAAAGCTTCACAGCCTCCACATAATATTTAAAGTTCATGGGCCAGAAATAACCAGCACATAAAATATTATGGGTCGTTGCTAACCCAGATAAATGACCCCCACACGCTCTACTATGGGAATCATTTAGGACATGCTCAGCCTCCTTGTGGGTGAGGCATCAACGCAAAACAGAATCTACCCCTCTACAATAAAAAGTATCACCAATGATAATGTAGTTTTTCATATGAATATGCAGTTTACGTCGCTCTTCCCTCAAGAAGGACACAGGACACTTCAAAGTCTGGAGATAGATAAGTATATCTCCATACCAAGGATCAAAGGTGGAAATCAGAAAGATGTACTCATCTGGGAATGAGTCTTATTCAACCACTACATTCTCTTCCATGGGAAATTCTACAATAATATCTGCAAATAAGGACTTTTTATATTTGTAATACTAAAAATACAAGTCAAACTCTTGGAGAATGACTATCCTTTTATTGAATTCCCCCCCGATTATGCATCAAGACAAAACATACTGAAAAGGATTAACATCTGCCACTACTGTGGTGGTCCTCAGTAGGATGTAGTGACGTAACCTCTGAACAGCATAAACAGCTACTAAATCTAACTTCTCGACGTGGGAGTATCAAAGTTCTGTACCAACTAATGTGTGACTGGGATAATAGACGACATGCTCTTGGATATTTTCTTCCTCCTAAACCAATACTACCCCAATGGTTGACTATGACGCAACCAGATACAATATAAAATATCTAGAGTAATGTGGTGGAAATAACAAAGGCATCAACAGCAAAGATTTTTTCAATTCCTCGAAAGAAACTTGTGTGGTTTCATCCCATACAAATGGAGTATCCTATTTTAGTAGGTGCGTGAAACCCTTAGTAATATTAGCATAGTTAATAATAAAACATCGAAGGAAATTAGATTCTCCTTGCCGGTTCTAAAATTGCCTGATAGAATGAGGATGAGGTAGATTTAGAATGGCCTCTACTTTCAAAGGATCCACTTGAATTCCTTTGTTTGACACGATGAACCTGAGTAACCTCCCTGACACAAAGCAGAAAACACACTTGTGGGGATTCAAGCGTATTTTGTAATGTATGCATCGTTCAAAAATTAAGCGAAGGTGATCTGGATGGTCGATCCTCTTACAAGAATGGGCAGGAAGATCATTAAGGTATGACTCAAAAATATTTTTAATGTCGTGGAAGGAAAAATTCATTGCCCGCTGAAAAGTAGCCCCTGCATTTTTCAAACCAAAGGGAATTTTCTTGTACACAAAGGTACCTTATTGAAAAATAAAATTCATTTTGTGTTGGTATTTAGTCTTGATTTGGATTTGATTGTATCCGGAAAAACCATCCATAAACAAAAAAACTTCACTACCTGCGCAAGCATCAATGATTTGATCTATAAAGGGCGTGGGGTAATTGTCCTTGGGACATGCCTTATTTAACTCACGAAATTCAATGCATACGCATATCGTCCCTTGTTTCTTATCAATAGGAACAGGATTGGATACCCATTCCTTCAAAGAAATTGGGTAGATAAACCCTTCTTTCAACAATTTTTCCACTTCATCCTTGACGGCTACCACTTTACACGGGTTAATGGGTCTAAGATTTTGTCGAATTGGTTTAGCGTCAGGATGGGTTTAGATTTCATGTTCCACAATCGATGGGTCAATTCCTGGCATCTCCTCATATGAACAAGAAAACACGTCACGGAATTCCTTAAATAAGGCAATATATATAGAATTCTAATCTGGAGAGAAGTTTGCACCGATATGCACATTTTTTATGACGTCGGGGTTTACAAAGATGTTGATAGGAATGGTAACAAAAATATTTTCCATATTCCCCTCAGCAAATATTCTCTCCTTAGGAAAAGGATTAATCAGTACATCAACATCTTCTGCCAGTCTCACATGGAACTCTTGGTTTTCAATTCTACTTAGCTCTAGAAGAAAGTAGGACCTATGGTGAAGATATTCACAAATATTATCTCTCCCACTCATGGCTTCCAAAATGGCTTCATCCAAAGGAAAAAACGTGTCTAAGAAATCATACGAATATAAATAGTTCTCTACCTAAGCAAGCAGGTAATATTCTTTCGATTCCTCTAAGACTATAGAAGGAGTCATGATAGAATCGGCAGTGGTGTCTACAATAGCTTAATAAGACACTTCCACTGCAGATAAGGGCATCTGAGGTTCATGACAGGAAGGAAGGACCTAAGGATCAGTTCTATCGACAACCATCGCAATAGGATTCCCTACACTCATAGAACCTAGATAATTTATCGTGGATGGGATATCAAATGTGACCATTAACGATGAACAAATTCCAACCCCCAAGCTCTCATTGGTCAATTTAACTTGATATACCAAAGGTACAGTGGAGTCACTAGTTTCCAAATGGCCCTTTCGATTGAAACTGAGTTGGTCAGCAGTAACCAATTTCCCTTCATGTGGAAAAACTACCACTCGAAGAACGGTTGAGGAAATTGCACACATGGCATAAGTCCAGCTTCTCCCTAAAATAAAGTTATAGTCCAAAGGAGCATCAATCACCTCAACTTCAACAGCAACTGCTTTCATTGCCAACTTAATCTCAAAATATGGTAGGATTCCATGCGAGAGGAAAGACCTCCCGTCGAAAGCAGTAAGCAAGGTGTTTGACAGAACTAGCTCCATGGAACCCAAAGCCTTCTAGCAAGAAATAGACATAACACACGTGAAAGCACCTTCATTAAGAACTGTGCGTCCAATAGTTTTTCCTCCATGAATGACACATACTGATAAAGCCACATGATATGGCAGGAAAATCTTAACATCTGACAGATTGAACTTCATCAACAGGCTTAAGGAATCCATGTTGCCTAAAGTTGCTAAGAGAGCATCCCGCTGAGTAGGACAACACTGTAACACTTCCAATGAGGACATTGCACAAGGAGTTTTGGATAAATATTCTACCACATAGTAGTTATAAGAATCCCTAGAATTTGGATTGTGAAATGCCTTTTTAAAGACACCTTTCGGTATTTTAGGCATTGGATCAGCAGGTTTCTCAATCATGAGAGGGTTAGAGGTTTCACCAACAGACTTACCCCTCTCAGGAGCCTCTGTCTCATAATTTTTATTTCTCTTCTGGATTAAGGCACTAGATCGTACCATTTTGATATAGTTTTTGTTAGGGGTTGCATTAGCAGTGCCCACAGCTACATTAGAAACAGAAGTTTCATTCTGTCCTTGGGAAACTGGATCCTCTAGGAAAGTTGGTTGTTTATTTTTAAGCAACTTCTGAGCATGATCTATGAGAGGGAATTGATGAGTCAAGTGATCTCCCTAGAACAAATTATAGGGAAACTTCACCTTATTATTATACTTCTTACCCCCATCAGCATTGTTCATTGGTTTCGGCTTGTTTTTATTTCCCTCACCCTTCTTCCCTTTATTCTTTTTTCCACCGGGCTACTGATTTCCCTTCTGAGAAGACTATTCAAAAACGTTTTCATTTTGAGGTGAGGGGGAATGTTGTGGAAAGAAACTTCCTATGGCTTGGGGGTACCACAATAGATAGTATAACACCAGAAATAAATCTTTCCCAATATGCAAGAATAGTAAGAAAATCTAACACTAAGGGATATCGAATAGTATAACAGTACCTTATTTCGGACGGTTGAAGTAGATCCCCGTTAATATTTTCCAATGCAGTTACAATTACAATTTGCTCTCAAAAACAGCAAACAAGAAAGCATGATATATATAAATGTGTTAGAGCTATTCTAGCATATATAATCAACCATGTATAAGTAATTAAATACATCCATGGACTCAATATTCATATTCAAAATGCACATGAATTGGATAGGAAAATATATTTCTATTAATAAATTAGAGATACAATAGTGACAAAATTTGTCAGCACTTCTGCGAACCGGAGAAACCGAGACCTCCACCACTTCAATCCTCCATCTCTCGATAGCAAGCTCACAAAGAAAAGGGACAAAGGGATGCAAACTCAAGTATAAGCAAAACTGAGGAAACAATGGACTATAGTTTCTTTTCTCTTCAATTTCTCCTCCTTCAATGTATCCAACGAGTTCCTTATATAGCACTCCAAAGAGGTAATGGAGGGTCGAATCCAAGCATTCTTAAGGCATTTGGAAGGCCAAGAGTCAAGTTATTCGGACTCAAATGAGGAAAACTCCAAAAATATTTGTCATTTTCCACACATCCCAATGTACGCGGGTTTGAGGTCAAAAGCTATGTATACACGCGAGTATTGACTTAAAAGTCGCATATAGGTATAAACAGGAAATTTTTGGGGATGATCTTGGGACATAAAAGTATAATATAAGCCCACAGGGTCCAAATATTATATAGAGGGACAGGGAAGGCCATAAATGTGTGATCCATGAGGTGTGGTAAAATCAGCTATAACATATGCCCCCTAATGTGTGAGGTCGGAGGGGTGACATGATGGCTGAAATACATTATAAAATCCATCCCAAAAGTGGAGTAATGAAGACCTAGGTGGAAGAACCAGCCACTCATTAGTACAATACAATGATAAATCTCTGCATGTCACTGTAAATACATGTAGCAATCCCTGATACATAAGAGTACAATTTCCATGAATAGGAATGATATACAAAGTGTCATGTGTGGTCATCGCCACGTACAATATACAACGAATCAAGATCTCCATAGTAGATGGAGATATTTGATATACACTGGAAACACTGGAATCATGATCACGAGATCTGAAATCCCATGAATACTGGCACGATCAAGGAGGTAGCATATATGGATTGCCACCAAGTTGGAAGGTCTTCTACATAAACCACTACGAGTACATGTCCTACTATGTGAATAGATGAGTTGAGGTCAAACATAGTAGTCCATCAACTGATTATCGATCATTGATGTATATCGTTAATAGACGCGAGATAACCCACCGATAATGAAAATGGGAATCAAGCTATAGAGTGCAATCTAATAAGTGTAAATAGATGTGTTGAGTTCGAATACTTGGAAGAATCCATTGATCAGGGGACATCGATGTATTCCCAAGTCTGTCAATGGAAAGAGAACCTACCACTGATGACTGTAAGTCTCAAGGAACTCAAATGACTCTAGAATCCTATTCCAGAATAAATGATCTGATGTTGATGGAATAGAATCCACTGGAAGGAGGGCATTAAGGCATCCCACATAAACCAACATGAGGTACTCAGCGATGATGTATATAATGTGGAAGAACTCGACGAACAAGATCTGCACAAACCAGTAACAATATCAGGAATGGCCGACATGCAAATTCAAGATAACTAAGGAATGGTCGACTCAGGATTCAACTTCCTTCGAATAAGAGAATAAGATAAGTGGTGACTGAAGGTAGGCAGCATGGACTCGATATGAAAACTAGTACATCTATGTGACACAGGAGGCATCAACAGAGGCTCCATGGGGACTGGAAGCATAACCAATCGGAGGAGATAAACTCAGAGTGACGAGTACAACTCCTAAAGTTAAACTAATAACCTAACCAATTGATGTGATATACAGTGCTCCGTTCGAAGGTGACACGACTCAATTTCTTCCAAAGATAACATCTTTTCCCATTCGGTATTTTATGTTTTTTTATTTTTGGACTTTTTCATATATTTTGAAAAGATTGAAAAATAATAAAAATGATTTATAGTACATATCTAGGAGGAGACAAGTGTCAGGAACATGCAGACTAGTTCCAAGCAGTGGAACATACCTATGCTTAATGCAAGGAAACATGTGCAAGATAACGACACTCGACAGAATGTCTCCTCCCGGTAAAAGGGGATGATCAAGCTACAAAGGATATGTAAAAGGCGTTGCTTGGCTAGACATGAGACAAGATCGGGCTATATGGCTTATAACTCTGAAGCAGGGAGTCAGCTTAAGGTTCAATAAGGCAAGCAAAACTCATGAAATGAAACTGCAATTTGATATATACAAGGGAGTCCCTATGGGGAATGGCCAGCATACAGTTCAAGAGGAGTATGAATCTCTTGCTCAAGGACATGGCGGGACTAAAAAAAGGGACTCCCACAACCTAAAGGAGGCATCTCAGCATTGGTACCAAATGCAACATAGGATATAACTAGGGAACCCATGTATAGGAAAGCTCTACCATTCACACAATACCACTTCTAACAGCAGCATAAAGTTTCTGTGATATCGCAGAATGGGTTCAAACCTAAGGTTAAAGTGAAATGGTCATAAGGTCATGCAAAATGCAGGAGGACGTGACATCCTAACCTATATGCCAGTTCAGATGTTATAATGTAATAGGATAGAACAGATCAAAGACTGGGTCAAACCGTGCTCAAAACGGGTTCCTACAAAATCATATTATTCCAAACGGTCCAAAAACGATCAAAAATAGGTCAAAACTACAAAAAGTGGGTAAAAATTTCAAAAAAAATTCTATAAAATAGTGAAAAAATAAAATAAAAAAATTCATACCATTTGAAACTTTACCCACCATAGTGCATTTGAGACAACAAAATTCAGCAGCTGATTCTGGGAGCATCGGTCCACAGAATCACATTCTGTCTGGTTCAAGTAGGAGCTCATGCCCATCTCTTCCATTTACATGTTTTTATTTTTAATTTTGATGGTCAAATTTTTATTTTGGGCCATCCCAAAGGTAGCGTTTTTGACCCACATGGAAATCGGGCCTTTTTCCATGTATAGGGCTGGATATACGGGGAAAACACCATGAAAACCATGTACATATGCTGTTGTTTTGCAAACAAACGCGTATAGGGACGCAAACAAGAAAATCAAGGGAAAATTATAATGAAATTTGGAATTTCTTGAGCAATATGGTTCTAGAATGGAGAGAGCGCGAACATGGTGATGTTGAGGAGGTAGTGCAGGCTGATCTAATGGCTCAATAGACATTAAGGCCATGTGGACTATACAAGTTTTGGCACCTTGGAATCTTGAGAGATAAACCAAGACTACTCTAGTTGTTAGTGGATTACTGGGATCCTGACTCAGAGACTTTTTAGCTAGACGAAATGTCCCTTGGCATCAATGTTGAGGACATTTATTTTATCACAGGATTGTCTCAAAAAGGGGAGGTGGTAAACCTATGGTCTAGTGTGATAGGAGGCGAGATCACTATAGATGAGTGCATTGTTTTTTATTGCCTCCTAGATACAGAGAAGTTTGGGAGTCAAATCCCAACAAAATCAATCCATAATCTTGGGTTGAAGGCCATACTATTGGCACTGAGTAGGATAGCAGGGTTAGCATCTCTTCACCATACCTCGAGGCCATTGATTTTCTATGCGATGGAGTGTACGCATCCTACTATTTATGACTGGAGTACCTCACTGTTGAGTAACATGAAGTAGCATCTCACTGACTATAAGGTGGGGTGGGTGAGCAACTTCAAATTTGGAAGCATCGTGAGTGATTTATTTTTTTAGCGGGTGTCGGATCTAAGCCCTAGAGTTGATATTTCCCCACATGGAGTTCAAGATCCATCTCAACTACGCTGGGAAAATGTCATGTGGAGGATAGGAGGGGGTCGAGCGGAAAACCCCTACCCAACAGACTTCTTTCCATGGTGACATAGATAGATCATCGCCATAGATGACTATCCCTACCAAGGGATCAACTTCCGTGGAGACCCAGACATGCCCATTCCACCAGGCTCGACATATGGAGAGATAGGTAACGAATATCGACTCAAGCTGGTTTTTTTTTTAATTATTAATTTTTTTGTTTTTTTTATATATGAAATCAAAAGACATGTTTTTGGTGTGGTGAAATATAGTGATACTTGGTCATGTGCATGCAGATGTGGGACCACGACGGCAAGATGGATTCCCTCGTCATCGATGGAGGGGAAGAGGAGACGACATCATGGGTGTGGATGCGGAGCGTATGCTCCAAAGCATTCACACGAACTTCATTCATTTGACGCATAGGGTTCCCATGGCACAATTCGAGGACTTTCTTGAGGCCATGAAGTGCCAGGTGGTTGGAGTACCATGGGCATGGGTTCGTTTATTTCATTGGTTATCTAGATCCGTAGTGTGCTACCATGTTCAGTACCCTCCTCCCCCACAGGCTTAGAAGCTGGGGTGTATATTTTTTGTATGAGCGTGTAGTATATTTTGGTGGCTTAGAAGCCCCATTTTTGTATATGACACTCATGTATTATGGCACCACATTTTTGGGCATGTGTAAATTTGTTTGTGAATGCTTTATCGTATATGAAACAAATTCCAATCTAGCACATAGTTAGCATATGAATCAGAAACTTGATTAAAATTTCTTGTAATATGGATGTATGTTATGTTTTCAAATTTCCATTTTAGCAACCTGACATGCAAGAACCTTCATAACAAACTTGGATCCCTAACATGATACAAGCCATTTAGCTGTGAAACCACTTACTGCGAGTCAAGACGTACCTCAAGAGAGTGAATACCATGTGAAATGGAATCACGCAATAGCTCAATAACGACACTATACTATGCAACATTGTTCGATGAAGGCAGTAAACACACACCTCTTGAAGACAATACCTGACCCATAGGAGTGTAAATCACCCAAGTAGCTGAAGTTGAGTTCTGAGTGTGGCGGCTAACACCATCAGCAAATCCTAGATAAACCGAAGACTCTGTTGACATCTGCCACAACAAACGGAAGCTAGTCAACAAACTTGATCACCATAAGCAGACCAAATACTATGCTATGCAAATGTAGACTAATATACAACAAATCATCCCTGGCTGAGAATCATGCATAGTACTTATTAAGATATATCCCATTTCTAGGCTCCGCCAAGGTTGTCTCCTCGTAATCAAATAACTCATAGGAACCATTCTCTAATACACACTTGACAACATAAGGCCCATGCCACATGGGATTAAACTTTCCTACCCCCAAGGGTTCCTTAGCTTGGTCCCACAAAGAACCAAGTCACCTTCACTAAACCTCCTAGGACAAATAGACTTATCATATTGGACCTTAACCCGACGCTTGTTAATCTCAAGAGCCACTAAAGCATCTCGATGTTGCTCATCAAGCTGCTCCAAGTGGACCAAATGCTCCTCCAATGCAGAAGTATCTGGTAAAATCTCCACGGCTAGCTTCAAAGAAGGGATCTTGCACTCAACCGGTAATATCGACTCCACCCCATACATAAGCTTATAAGGAGAAAAATCGACAACAGTCTTAACCACGGTTCAATAGGCCCACAAAGCAGGATATAACAAATGTTTCAGTTGGTATTTCTTTATGCGATGATTCGTTGGAGAATGGAATTAAGTGACTTGTTCACTACTTCAACCTGCCATTCGCTTGAGGATAGTAATAAGAGGAATTCTCTTTCTTATACCCTAACTTCGAAGACAACTCCTCCATCATTTTGTTCTGAAATTGTCTGCCATGGTCAGTGACAAGCTCCCTCGAAATTCTGAACTGGGTGATAATATGGTTGAATACAAAATGTGCAGATATCTCACCATCAGATTTAACATTGGGCATAGCCTCTGCCCATTTCATGAAATAGTCAACAACCACAATAATAAGATGGTTCCCCCCAGCCCAAGCTGGGTTGCAATCCATAAAATTAACCCCCCACTTGGTGAAGGGACCAGCGGTGATGATCGGATGCAAAGGGGCAGGGTGGGAGCACATATTCTATGCAAACACCTGGCAAGGGTGGCACCTCTTGACTGCATTAGTGACAATCTTTAAATATGGACGGCCAAAAATACCCTACTCTCAAGATTTTTTGGGTTGCAGAAAGCCTAGATAAATGACCACCACACACCCCTCCGTGGAAATCATTCAGCACAACCTTAGCCTCCTCATGAGTTAAGAAACAACATAAAATAGAATCAACCCCATGGTGGTACAAAGTGTTATCCACAATGAGGTAATTCTTTGATACATGACGTAGTCGTCGACACTCATCCCATGAGAGGTGAGAAGAAACCTTTAAAGTTTGTAGGTAGAAAAATGTCCCCATAGCATGGGTCAACAGTCGTGATGAGGAATATGTGCTCATCAATGAATGAGTCCTTGCGAACCTCTCCTTCATCCAAAATCGCAAAATTAGAGATAAGCTCAGTTAAAATCAATGACTTCTTCGACTTTGTCGAAACAAACTCGAGGTCAAACTCTTACAATATCACAATCCACTTATTTTATTTTCCCCCTATCATCCTTCGAGTGAGGACGAACTGAAATGGATTAACGAAAGTTTGGCGAAGAAGGATGTAATGTCTCAAACCTTGAACTGCATGGACAGTAGCTAAGGCCAACTTCTCAACATGGGTATAACAAATCTCCACGTCAATAAGGTTTCACCTAAGATAGTAGATGACATGATCTTGAAGCTCCTCGTCCTCTTGAACCAATACCATGCCAAGTGCAAATATTTTGTCAAATGAAAAACAGGGTATGCCACTACATGAGATGCAAGTTTATTCCTTCAAATGAGATTGCAATCATTCGTAAATGAGAACTTGACTATAATTCAATAAGAAAAACCTAATGCAAGAACCAAGACATGAAAATGCAAGAATACATAAGTATGCAAAAACAAAAACAAAATTGTATTTTTTTTAAATAAATGAGATATAAAAAGCAATAACAAACTCTACAACTCTCAAACCCTACAACCACTCATGGACAGCAGCAAACAAGGAACTAAGATAAAAGAGACCTAATGCACTAATCCCAAAACAAAAAATAAGAAATGAATGACAAGAACAAATCCTAATAAAAAATATATCAAAATGGGTCTCTAGTCAGAAATAAAGGCTTTATACAGACACCAACAACACCTAAGAAGACTCAGCAATCATCAAAAATCATCCAGGAACACTCAGTCCTCCATAAAAACCTCAAAATCAAAGCACACACGACTGTGTGTAGTAAACCTACATACATACACGGGTATTCAGAAGAAAACCGCGTGTATATGTGACTATAATGCAAAAACTCACGTACAGGAAGAAAAAGGAAGAAAAATAGGGCAAACTAAAAAGACAAGACCAAATAACTCCTACATTCATTAGATAAAATTTCAACTCAAAATAGACCTCCTAAGGAAAATTAATAAAATAATAGTTAAAATAATAAAATAATATTTATTAATTTTGGAGGAAAAAAAGAAAAAACTACTTTTTTTTCGTATTTTCGACATTTATCCTAGTGTTTTTACTCAAATTTTGATCGAGAGAGCTCATTGTATGCGGAATTAAATTCCGCATCCAACGAGTACCCACTCGGCATACTTTTTGCAGACCCTTCTACCCCAAAAACAAGAAATACCTGGAAAAAAACGTGGTGATGACATCATCATCACGTTTTTTCAGGTATTTCTTGTTTTTGGGGTAGAGGGGCCTACCAAAAGTATGCTAAGTGGGTACTCTTTGGATGCGAAATTTAATTATGCATCCAATTAGCTCTCTCGATAGAAATTTGAGTAAAAACACAGGGAGATATGTCGAAAATACGAACAAAAAAAGTATTTTTTTTTATGATACCTATCCCCAAATTTATATTAAAAAATTGTTTAAGAGGTGCTCCCTATTTGAATTTTAAAGAATTTTGATTGGCTAATACATGATGACATGGAATTTGTATTATTTTTTGAAGGCCCATTTTAAATTGAAATTTCCTCTAATGACACTACTGGGAAAACATACCTCTAGACCCGACACAGAAACAAAGAAATAAAGAGTAATTCAAGCACATTGTATACCAAAACCTCAAAGAAAAACAACTAGGAACCTCCCCAGCGGAGTTGCCAATTCTGTTACAGAGAGAAACTTCCTATGGCTTGGTGGTACCACAACAGACAGTATGACACCAGAAATCAATATTTTCCAATATGCAAGAACAATAAGCAAATCTAACACTAAGGGATATCGAATCATACCTTATTCCGGACGGTTGAAGTAGATCCTCATTAAGCTTTTCCAATGCAATTTCAATTACAATTTTCTCTCAACAATAGCAAACAAAGCAAGCATGATATATATAAATGTGTTAGAGCTATTCTATCATATATAGTCAACCATTTATAAGCAATTAAATACATCCATGATTCAATATTCATATTCAAAATGCGCATGAATTGGACAGAAAAATATATTTCTATTAATAAATTAGAGACACAATAGTGAAAAACTCTATCGGCACTTCTGCGAACCAAAGAAACCAAGTCCTCCATCTAGGCCTCCACCACTTCAATCCTCCATCTCTCTATACAAAGCTCACAAAGAAAAGGCAAGCTTGGGAAGAACACTATGTGCTCCAATGGAAAAAGGGATGCAGACTCAAGTATAAGAAAAACTATAGTTTCCTTGCTCTTCAATTTCTCCTCCTTCAATGTATCCAAGGGGTTTCTTATATAGCACTCCAAAGAGGTAATGGAGGGTCGAATATGAGCATTCTCAAGGAATTTGGAAGGACAAGAGTCAATTTATTCAGACTCAAATGAGGAAAACTCCAAAAATATTTGTCATTTTGCACACATCCCGATGTACACGGGTTTGAGGTCAAAAGTTGCATATACACGTAAGTATTGCTTTAAAAGTCGCGTATAGGTATAAAATACAATTTTTTGGGATGATCTTGGGACATCAAAGTATAATATAATTCCATGGGGTCCAAAGAGTTTGCAGAGGGATAAAGAAGGACATAAATGTGTGATCCACTAGGTGTGGTAAAATCAGCTATAATAGGGAAGCCTTTGTTGCCTCTATTGTAGATTGATTCACTGACAACTCATGAAGTTTCTTGGCCAGTGAATCTATAGTGGGAGAATTTACTGAACCAACCACACCATCGGCATGGGGTCCAGG
>LPNX010333337.1:59496-97813 GCA_001517045.1 Pseudotsuga menziesii | reverse complement strand
AACTATTATTTTATTATTTTAACTATTATTTTATGATTTTAACTATTATTTTATTATTTTCCTTAGGAGGCCCATTTTAGACCCCAAATTTCCTCTAATGAGTTTCTCAACACTATGGGTAGACCTTAGTTCCTCAGGTATGATTTCATATAATATCCCGGATTGAGCATATATCAAATCCATATGTTAGGCCCCGAGGATGGCCTCTTCTTCAGTGGTCACCCCCAAAGTGGATACATCCATTGACTCTATAAGGTAGTAAATATTTTAGGAACCACTCTAATAAGAACTCAAGGGGTATGGTGGCTTTGATAATCCTCTTCCGTCTTCACCACTATTGGATATGATCCGAGATATGTGTGGCTTTGTCTTGCCAAAAGGAAGACAATAGGTCTGTGACAACATCATATCGGACAGGAAGCTGGAAGTGATTAAGGAACACATCTTATAAGTCCAAAAAATTGTCGAATGCAATAGAGGGTAGTTCAATATACCACTTTGCCACAACACTAGTCAAATTTATTTGGAAAAGCCCCAATTGAACGCTGTCATCATTCACTGAGTTTGAAGAGCACCATAAGTGAAAAGTGGTGATATGGACACCTAGATCTTCACCAACTTTTCCCTCAAACTTGGGAATGTCTGAGGGTAACTTGCTAAGAACAGGTGGCCATGTAGCACTATGCCTCACAGGGCCATTCATCAACTTAGAAAAATATGACAAGTTTAAAGTTGTGAGGAAAGGAATTTTAGGCCTAACCAAAGCTTGAAAAGAATGAGCGTGGGATGTAGAAGGACATGCGTCCTAGTTACCAAATGAAAAGGTGGGTTTCCCCAACCATCGGTTGTGACGTAGTTGGATTACTTTGAAATGGATTTCACCCATAATCCAGTGGATTACTTGTGTGTGGTGCAGTATAAGTGGTTTGAGCCGCTCCAGACGAAACTGGAGTCTGAAAGACAGGAGCAGGTATCCCTCCGCTAAAAGAGAAAAGGGAGAGCTCGTGATGGGGTCAAAACTGTTGTTTGGAAACCTTGACCAAAAGCGTTTGTCATTTCTGAACTACATACCCACATATGTAGGTGTAGGACCTACATAAGGAGTGGATGGGGGAATGTGCCCCCTATTCCATGGGAATCCCTGAACAAACGAGGAGGATCCACTAGGACCACTCTGAGCAGTATGCATGAAAGAGGGGGAAGCAAAAGGTGCACTAGGAATCTCAGTGACCACCCCACTAGAAGGATCTAATACATGGGAGGAATTCGGTGTCTAGACCACTTGACTACTTGGTGATTGTGGAAATTGAACCCAGGTCTTAGAACAATTTCACTCGCAAAAATTGCCAATTACACATGCAAATTACACACAAAGGAGACTGAATATGGAGCAGAACACTAATCTATATTGAATAAGTGTACAATAGCCAACCTTGTGAATTCATAGGCTGCCACAATAAATAATTACATGAGAGATTCAAATGCATTGGGATGCAATTCGAATTAGTCAAAAGTAGGCTTACTAAATCTAGTCAAATCCCCCATAGGTGCATAAAGCAGTTTCCAAATATGGCTAGGAGCTCATGAATCAGAAAAATCAATTAGGAAAGCTAATAGGTGATGGAAGGACAAATCATACATGCTTTTATTAGGAGAAAAGAGAGGAGGATGATGAGGGAAAAAAACAAGTCTACTTCACCTAGTCATACTTTCCCAATTGCCTTAAAACTCAGTAAAAGCAGCAATAAAGCAGAAAAAGCAGATATGTGCTAGGGAGGTTCAGGAATAAAGAAAAATTGATTCCAAGAGGTTTCCCAAGTGCTCCATGACTTAGTTTTAGCAATTTTGACCATCTAGGACATGTGGAGGACAACTTGCATAGAGTGGAATATGGAAATTAGGCAAATAAGACAAAAATGGATTAATTAATGTCTAAGGTAGATAACTATGGGTTGATTATTCTAACACCTCCCTTAATCCCAACTTATGAGTAAAATATCAGAAAATTATGGGGCCTAGCAACAAGGCTTAGTCACCCTTTACATACTACATGTCCATTTAAACAAGGAAAGAGGCAAAAACCCAGTGGGAAAAATCCTCCCTTAAACATGGGCAGTAAAAAAAAATTTGAAAATATTGTCATCAATCATGCTTCACAGCATGATCAGCAATCCCCAGTAGTGATTTGAGATTTCTGAAAGTCTTCTCACAAAAAACTTTGGTGAAGATATCTGCTACTTGTTCTGAAGATGAACAGAAGAGTAGGTGAATGGTGCCATCATGCACAAGCTGTCTGATGTAGTGCATATGGATCTCAATGTGTTTGGTTCTCTATCTCTGAATTGGATCATTACAGATTTGAATGGTACTCTGATTATCACAATAGATAGTAGTTGAGTATTCTGATTCAAAGCCACACTCACCAAGTAACCCCTGCAACCATAAACATTGAGTTGTTGCATTTACAACTCCTCTGTACTCTGCTTTTGTAGATGAGAGTGCAATGGCACTCTATTTCTTGCTTGACCAGCTGTTTGGTCCTTTAGAAAGCATGAACACATATCCTAATGTTTACTTTCGACCTGTATTGTCACCTTCCTGATCGCTGTCAGTAAACCCAATCAATTCAAGATCATATTTAGCTTTGTAGAAGATCCCATGAGTCCTTGTTCCTTGAACAAAGTTAAGGATCCTTTTGGATACTCTCCAAAGGATATCATGAGGCTGATCCATGTATCTTGAAGCCACACTTACTGCATAAGAAATATCAGGTAGAGTATGTGTAAGGTACAACAAACACCCAATCAGATGCCTATACAGTTTATTATTTACCATAGGAGAAGCCTCCTGAAAGGAAGGGAGTCTTGCTTGGCTTGCAATATTTCATGTTGAACTTGTTCAGAAAATCCAAATAATACTTGTATTTATGTACTTTTATTCCATGTTGGGTTTGAGCAATCTCGAGACCCAAGAATTGGCTCAATAACCCCAAATCAGTCATAGAAAATGCATGGTTCATTGCATCCTTCAAGGAGGCAATTTCATCCTTTGAGATTCCTGTAATGAGAAGGTCATCCACACACAAGACAATAATCATCAAATAACCATGAATCAGCTTCAAATAAACATTAGGATCAAACTTGCATCGAACAAAACTCAATGATAGCAGAAATCCATCAATCTTGGCATACCAAGCCCTGGGGGCTTGCTTAAGCCCATACAATGATTTCTTTAGCCTGCACACAAGAGATGGATTAGTAACAAAGCCTTGAGGCTGCTGCATTTAAATATCTTCAGTAATATCTCCATTCAAGTTATCACACTTCACATCCATGTGATGTACCTCCCACTTCTTTGAAGCTGCAATGGCTAAGGCTAGCCTGATGGATTCCATCTTTGCCACTGGTGCAAAGTTCTGATTGTATTCTATACCATGTACCTGTGAGTATCCCTTGGCTACCAATATTTCCTTATATTTCAAAGGTGAACCATCAGCAGAAAAATTATTTTTGAAAACCCACTTACATTAAACTAGCTTCCTCCCTGGGGGAAGATCAACCAGCTCCCAAGTGTTGTTCTTCTGGAGTGAGCTGAATTATTCTTTCATGGATGTTTTCCATATTGGATCATGTGCTGCATATTCATATGTCTATGGGTCTGATTCAACCATTAGATAGCATTTCTCTGCAAACAAAGGGTCTTGCATACATAGGGCACTCTCAAACTAAGATCTAGTCCTCCTAGAATCACTAGGATTTCCAGCTAGTTCCCCAACTGCATGAATGGTCTTTGCTGCCCATTTTGGTCTTGTAGGACTGTTAGGATATTCAATTAAATCATCATTATCAAACATATCAGAATCATCAAACTCATTTATCTCTTCACTTGCATTCAGTGGTTTTGGTGGTGAAGAAGACTCTCCAACTTCAACTGCTCCTAAAGGCTCTTCTTGGAACTGAACACTCCTTTCAATGCAGGCTTTTTTTGTGCTCAAAGTGATCAGCTTGTACCCTTTTTAATCTTTAGAGTACCCAACAAATAGACACTCTTGGCTTTGGGGCTGCAAAGCCTTTCTCTTTTCTATTGGAATTCTAGCCCAAGCCCTTGAGCCAAAAATCCTGAAATGGGTCACATCTGGCTTGTGCCCACTCCATGCTTCGAAAGGAGTCATACCATCAATCTATTTATGAGGCACCCTATTCTGGATATAGGCTGCATAGTTTATAGCTTCAGCCCAAAACTTTGGTGGCAATGTCTTAGCCTCCATCATGCAGGTTGCCATCTCTTTCAGTGATCTGTTTTCCCTCTCAGCAACACCATTTTGTTGTAGTGTGTAAGGGATAGAATGTTGCATCTGAATACCTGCATCTGCACAATATTGAATGAAATCAGACTTGACATACTCACCACCATTGTCAGATCTGAGGACCTTGAGTTTCCTCCCAGACTGGTTTTCAACCAAATCCTTAAAGACTTTGAAGAGGCCAAAAACTTCAAACTTATGCTTCAAGAAGTAAACCCAGCAGTACCTAGAAAAGTCATCTATGAATGTCAATGCATATTTGGCCTGACTCATTGACATATGATGAAATGGGCCAGCAACATCACTGTGGATCAACTCAAGAGGTGCATAGGTTCTCTCATGACTAGCTTTCTCAAATTTATGCTCTGGGTGTTTTCCTAAGATGCAACCTTGACAGACTCCTTTGGAAATCTTAATCTTTGGTAACCCTATGACCATTTCTTTTTCACTAAGATTAGAAAGATACTTATAGTTAAGATGGCCAAATATTTCATGCCAAAGCTTGCTTGCCTCATTAGCATGAATCAGAAGAGCAGAGGGGTTTGAGTAGGGTAGAAAATGTGAAAACATGTATACCTTCGAAGTGTGATTTGCAACTCCTTTTGAAATGACTTTACCACTTGAGATCTCTATGATCTCAACTTCATCAGGAGAGAATATGACCTTCTTTGGAGGCCCTGTGTGGGTCATCTGATACACTGACAAAAGGTTAGAGCCAAGACCTAGAACATACAATACATTGTTGAACTTACCATGGTCAAGATCAATCCTCCCTTTGCCCAAACTTTCAGTGAGAGAGTCATCTCCCAGTACTATTGGTGGACCTTTCGACATGTCAAGTGAGGTGAATGCCTCCTTGGTTGAAACCATATGTCTTGAAGCTATAGAATCAATGATGAAACAAGGTGAGATTGATGTGCCAGCAACCAATGTATGAACTCTCTCTATGTCTTCTAAATTTGATCCTCCTTCCCTCTTCTTTGAGCTATCAGGAAGGGAGATGCCATTCTTCTTTAGGATTTGGGTCAGCATGTCAATTTTCTTCTTCATGCAGGAGCTTTCAGGATGATTTCCCTTACTACAGCATGTGCACTTGCTCATTTCTCCTTTTTTCTTCTTCTTCTGGGGGTTCTTCTTGGAACCTTGGGGCTCCTCTAGAGACTTGTTCTTGTCTCTCTTTTGCTCAGGTGTCTTCTTAGATTTCTTCTTGCATTTTGAATCCACCCTCAAAACTCCAGCAACCAGAGCTTGGTCTTTGGAAGGTTTGATGGTGCCCATCATCACCAGTTTATCTTATTCTTGTGTGAGAGATTCCATGAACTCTGCAAGTTTAGACATCTTCTAGGCTCGAGCTGTCAACTTGGTGGCATGGAAGGTCAAAAAAAACACTGAATAGTCAGGGCCAAGCTTCAAGAGTATGACCAAAACCCAGTTGCTCCTCCTTATTTTAAATTCTACATTGTTTTAGCTGCAAAACAAGGGCTTTAAACTTGGAAAAGTAGAGTTGCAGGGATTCGAAGCTCCTGGGACTCAAGCAGATCAATTCATTCTTGATTTGATGTCCTCTCATCTCATCTGGTTTACCAAAAAGCTCAATAAGCTTCTCCCATACTACATTTGGTGATGTCAATCCATCAATATGGAAAAGGAGGTCTCTAGATATGCTCAGACACAGGAGACCATAGGCCTCATCCCTCCTATTGTGCCATTTAATTTTCTCTGCAGCTAGATTGGGATTTGTTTTTGTTTCCATAGTCACTCTGTAGAGGCCTTTTTCTCTCAACAGTATCTCCATCTCTACTTTCCATTCAAAGAAATTAAATGGAGTCAAGATGATCTTCTGAGATTGATCCATAGCTCAGAAATTGTCCCTTCAATCAACAAAATGCTCCCAATCAATGATTTCAAACCTAAAATAATGATATGGAAGGAGAGAAATTGATCTACAAAGGCTCTAATACCATGTGGAAATTGAACCCAGGTGTTAGAACAATTACACTCACAAAAATTGCCAATTACACACAAAGGAGACTGAATATGGAGCAGAACACTAATCTATATTGAATAAGTGTACAATAGCCAACCTTGTGAAGTCATACGCTACCACAATAAATAATTACATGAGAGATTTTGAATTCATTGGGATGCCATTCGAATTAGTCATAAGCAGGCTTACTAAATCTAGTCAAATCCCCCATAGGTGCATAAAGCAGTTTCCAAATCTGCCTAGGAGCTCACGAATTGGAAAAATCAATTAGGCAAGATAATAGGTGATGGAAGGACAAATCATACATGATTTTATTAAGAGAAAAGAGAGGAGGGTGATGAGGACAAAAAACAAGTCAACTTCACCTAGTCATACTTTCCCAATTGCCTTAAAACTCAGTAAAAGCAACAATAAAGCAGAAAAAACAGATATGCACTAGGGAGGTTCAGGAATAAAGCAGAATTGATTGCAAGAGGTTTCCCAAGCACTCCATGACTCTATTTTAGCAAGTTTGACCATCTAGGACATGTGGAGGACAACTTGCATAGAGTGGAATATGGAAACTAGGCAAATAAGACAAAAATGGATTAATTAATGTCTAAGGTAGCTAACTATGGATTGATTATTCTAACAGTGATAAATATGCAGTAGATGCACTTGGTCCTGAAGTACCAACTGGGGGAGGTGGCAGTCCTCCAGCCAAAATGGTTGAAGTGGGGATATAAATACCCTCTCCGGAGCTATCCATAACTCTGCTCACGGGAACACCAATAACAGGTGAACTAAAGGGAAGAACTTGGATGATCATAGGATCATTTAATTTAGTCATAGATGCGTTAAAATTCCTTGCAAACTTGTCAGCCTACAAATCTTCGATCTCTACTACAGTTGTATCTACCTGATTATTCCTAAGTTTCGATTCACCTAGAACTTTGCTAACTCCTACCGGTTCAAATGAACCATCTATATCTAGTCTTCGCCTTTGAGGGGACAGCGGAGGCTCCACTATATCAGATGGAAGAATCTTTTGCAACCTTCTTGACCTACAGAGAGGTTGGTCCTCCATGGATAAAAATTTGACTCACACACACCTAAAGGCTAACTAAATACAGACAAACCAAACAGCACTCACTAAAAATTTCCTAAATCCACACAGACACAACAAGTATAAGATATGTCTTCCAAAGGAAAGCCTGGGATGGTTAAGGCCCAGGTCCAACCGATGAAGAACGGATAGATGGTTACTTGGCGTCCCGTGAGGATGTTCTTAGGCATAAGCAAAGGAATCACCCA
This sequence comes from Pseudotsuga menziesii, assembly GCA_001517045.1. NCBI lineage: Eukaryota > Viridiplantae > Streptophyta > Pinopsida > Pinales > Pinaceae > Pseudotsuga > Pseudotsuga menziesii. The sequence goes on along the minus strand of LPNX010333337.1, from coordinate 90,230 downwards.
ACCACCCTCCAAAACTATATATCTGGGTTACCTTCCAATCTCGTCCAAGATAAACCAGAAATAGCCTTCCGGTATTACCTGTGTATGATCCCTAGTGTCAAAAGACTAAATGCTACTGCAACTACACTGAGAGTCTAGCGGAAGAGTCACAAGCCTGATCCTTATGCATGGGTAGGGTAGAAAATATTGAACCCCTATCAACACTGGCACCGCACGAGGACCAAGAGGTGGTATTAACAAGATCCCCAAATGCGTAAAAATCATGATCTACGCTCAAACAAGGAATCAGAGGTTAATCTCCTCAGTCCAAGTCCTCACGTGGCCTCGTGCTTAACTCTTATGTGAGAGGAGCTTTCTAGATGGTCTCATGTAGAGGAGGATTTACCTAGTGAAAGGCCAACTACCTCTGAATTCAAATACTTGTGGACAGTTAAAACTCCCTAGTCCACAAGCCTAGCCTAAGCTAGTTGATGCACCCCAGTAGTAGCCAATTTTTATCAACTAGGTGTCATTGCCAATAGTTAGTTCTCATTGCCAATACATGGGAGTACTCATTGCTATTACTTGTTGATCATACTAGAAGGTCATTGCTAGAAGCTCTTGTCTGTCATGAAAGATGTGGCCAAGCCCTAAGTTAGATATGTGGATCGAGTATAAGCTGGGACGCATGAACGGATACTTTGATATGGACATCATCAATCATTATCTAGTATACTGCAACAAACCCAATCAAATCACCACCAAAGAAGAATGGATGTGTTTAGTCATTTACACCTGTTTATGGCCATGTGTTTCATACCTGTACATATTATGGAATTATCTATAGCTAAGATCTGAGCAATATCGGTAATTAGGCTTGAATACTGCTCTTTATTCATGAACCTAGAAAAAAGAAACTTACTAGTAATTTTTAACTAAATCGTTCCTTTTGATTGGTTGTTTTTAGTGAGAGGTAGTGGTATGAAACTGTATGGTGTTATAGACTCAGCAAAAGAAAGAAAAAATGATGTAATAACTAGAATTTCAAAGCAAAATGAAACTGCTATGCCAACGTTTTCTTTTCTTTTCTTGTAAATGAAAGCTAATGAATTTAAACTAAGTACGAGAAACTACAAGACTTTTTAAACAATTTTTTGAATTTTTTATTGAAAAATAACGAAAAGAACACTAGATGCAAGCTAATGCAAAAAGTATGAAATACTTATGTCTTTTCTTTTCAAAAAATTCAAAAATTATAATGCAAGTGAATGCAAATTTGAGCAATTTTGAACAATCCAAACATATATCAGTAAATGATGCAAGCAGATCCTATAATGACACACTTCACCCAGGTAAGAAGAAATGGCACAAAATCAAACTTGGCAGAACTATCAAACTTAAAAGCTTACTAGATCCACAAATAGGAAAAGAGACAAACTCACATAACATTCTACCCTCTTCTATATTGTATCCTATTTAACAAAAAGTGAAAAGATTCTTTGGAATCTTTTGTATTTTGGGCATAACATTTTGCTCGTAACTCGGAATTGGGAGAACTTTAGACCATTGGAAAGGTATTGAAATTATCTACAAATTTTTAGTTTTAAGTTTTTCCAACTTCTTTGTCGTTGTGTTGGAGCGGTCATTTTAGTAACAAAGCATCTTTTAAAATATTCTTTGTTACTAAAACGCCTGCCCCGAAACAATGGTAAGGAATTAGTAAAAACTAAAAATTGCATTGTTGTAGAGAATTTAAATACCTTTGCAATGGTCCAAAGTACACCCAATTCCAAGTTATGAGCAAAAAGGTTATGCCCAAAAGATGAAAGATTCCTGGAATATTCTGGTTTTTTTCAAATAGGATACATTTTGGGAAAAATAAAACCTTATGCAGACTACAAACAACAGTATAGAATATAAAGTGTACCTAAGGACTGATAAATGACCTAGAACACAAGCACTCAAACCCAAAATCCAAGTAGGAGGACCAACAACATTCACAAATGAAGAAATCCAAACACAAAGAACCCAAGAACTTAAAAGATCAAGCAACCGTGTGATGTACAGACCTGCCAGACTTATAGAATCATGTTAGAAACAGAAACCTCACAAGCCTCTAAGAGGTCACTAAGACAGGGACAAGAAAAAACCCTATGAACTCAGAGAAAGCCATAGGAACATGTGACTATTATAAAGACAACCCGCATGTGATACGCGACTATTCAAAATGCAACCCATGTATACAAGGTGAAACATGCGACTGTCAACAAGATAACCTGCATGTACTGCTAAACATTTTTCAAAGAAAAAAGGACTAGGAGACAGGTACTGAACATGCCAAACTAAAAATCAAAGGAAAAAATCATACAAATCACACCCAGAATCAAAAATATCAAAGACTAGTCAGGAAACCTAAAGGGGAGGACCCACAGCAGGATGGACTCCCCAGTGGAGTCTCCAGTTCTATTGTTCAGGAAAACACACCCTTATAACCTAGGGTCTCTGGGGTTACCAAATTACTAAGATAGACTTGCAGACAATCATCCATGTAGAAATTGAAATAGGAATAGGAAGAAAACGGAACAAACTTAGTTTATGACAATTGATCCTAGATTTTCTTCTCCTCTTCTAGTTGCTTCAACGGGCTTCCAAGGTTTCTCAAATCACTTGCAAAGAACAATTTATTTATACAAATATATTATGTATATATCAATGGTTAATTAAATAATTAAAATAATTCATCATCCATCATATACAAGAGTGCACAATATTGGAAGAAGAACTTTCTTTATTAATAAACAAAGATGGTGATATTACAACCCAACTTCTGAAACAAGGAATCCTCTACAGAATGAGGAAACTGAGTTCTGCTGCTCCAAGATGTCTGAAGGCATACCACTAGAATAACTTTTCTCTTCTAAGAATGACTGATTATCCCCATCCCATGGCCTCTATTGATACATGAGGAAATAGCGAGGTTGCGATGGTTGAGATTGTTGAGACAGTTGAGATAGTTATGATTAGGGGCTAAACTTTCCTTGACTAATCATTTTTTATATTTTTAACTTCAAATTAAGGTACACGTGAGTACATATTGATATAAAAAAATTCACGTATGACATGCTCCTTGCCTTAAGGAAACTCGTGTGTTCAATGTACACACAGGTTGCAATGTAGATACTCGTGTGTGACACGCTAGTTGTTGTGAAAATAGTTGCATGTGCAACCCTAATGTCCAAACAAAAATATATTCAGTTGGTCAGGAGATGATATATCAATAGTCATCCCATATATAGTTTTTTGGATACTTCAATCCATTTTTTCCTTTTGTGTCCTGAACTTCAGTACTCGGACGGAGAAGTGCCATTTTACATGATAACATATATTGTAATTATACTGAGCAATACTTGTTTGTTTCCTATGGGATTTGTTTTGTTCAGTGGGTATTATTCATTCCTTTTAAACTGCATGACAATTAAAATCTAATGGCACCCATTTCCTGGATATAAATGGCACATTAATTCTAGTATGGTATCTGAGCCTCCTCAAGAAGGCTTAAAGTCTAACTACACTCCATTGTACACCAGAAGCAGTTGGGTTTCCACAAAATTCCTGCAAAGATATCCTAGCTAACTCTTGATTCAATTAGAGTGGTGGTGCGGGTGTGATGGACCCTGAAAAAGTGTACACGTCAAGAGGGAAGGCTTGATTATGACAAAGTGTGAATTGGTTTTGTTTTTGCAGTGTTTTCTTATAGGTGCTACATAGCTTGATTGAACAAATTGACTGATCGAAAGGAGAATTGATGGAGAATCAATATTTCTTACCTTGGATCCTGACACCCTTCAACTATGTTTATTGGAGGGTAGAGATGTAGGTATCCTTGTGCAATATTATCCTTTACAAGGTGATAATGAGCCAGGAGATTGAGGTGAAACGAACCGACCGGCTGGGCGCGCGCATTAGGGTTGGAGAAGCTGCTACTTGGAGTGAGAGTGGTCATGGCAGTGCCTGGGGAAGGGGAGGTTCCCCCCCCCCCCCTTCGATTTCGGATGAGGATGCCTTCCGGAGGCTCCTCAATTGCAGAGGTAAGAAGACCTCCCCTCTGGAGATTCCAAAATTCATCAAGAAGCTGGAGGAAATCCATGAAATCACCCTGCCTGAAGGAAAACCAATGAAGATAGCTCTGGCATTGGCTAAGCGAGGCCTCATGGGTCAGTTTATGGGCTTATGGCCCTCCACCAAGTCTACAGATGACTGGATACAAATAAATTGGAAGCCAAACCTGAAACATGGAGTAACTTGTTACCCTGTTGGGAGAGGGTTCTTTGTGTTTGAATTCATCTCAGAAGAAGATCGAGACTTAATCTTTAGAAATGGCCCCTACTTCATGGGGATGCAGGGATTATACCTGAACAAATGGACACTAGATTTTGACCCCTTGTTCGATCTCCCCAAAGAAGTGTAGGTGTGGGTCAGGATTCCTAATCTTCCTGTGCATTGCTAGGATTTCGAATCTCTGCAAAGAATAGGGAACGGAGTCAGACATTTCATTGACAAAGCTGATAATAAGGGACAATACACTTGTGCCATAATTTGTGTTGAATTTGATCTTGAAGCTGGCCTTCCTGAGGCAGTAAAACTAACCGTTGGACCTTGGACTCATTACCAGAAGTTAGACTACGAGCATCTGCCCTTCAACTGCAGGAATTGCCAAGAGCATGGCCACTTCCAAAGACACTGTCCCAAAATGGCTGCTAGGAAAGAAGATGCTAAAGGATGGTAGAAAGTAAAGAAAGGGAAAACCTCTAACAATTCCAAAAGCAAGGAGAAAACGGCCCAGGAACCCCCAAAGGAAAGTAGCTCCAAGCCTATTCCCCAGGAAGCTCCTAATGTAGTTCAAACCCCCACAAACGTTCTAGAAGTTGAAGAAGTTCGGGTGCCACAAGCCTCAACCGATCCAATCCCTAAACCTGTTGCCTCCATTTCGTTAAAGGAACACATTAGCTTGGGTTTGGAAACAGGAGTTGAATCCTCTGAGGAAGGAGATACTGAAGCAAGCAGTCCGTCAGGTACCCCAGACTAGCTAAAGCGTGGATGGAAGACTGAGAAGAACATAAGAGAAGAGCAGTCCTATAAGGATGTGGTCCAAGGCTCACAACACAAAATTCCAGAAATGATGAATACCAGATTAGGGATGAAGCTAGGAAAGACCCCGAAAGGGGGCCATCCCCCTCATCCAGGTAAATAATGAAATACGTCTCCTAGAACTGCAGAGGACTAGGAAGCAATCTAAAAGAAGAAGCTATAAGGGATTTAGTAAGAGTAATGATTCCTGAAGTCCTCTTAATCCAGGAGACGAAATTGGAGGAGGATGCTCTCCTCCGAGCAAGTAACTTGTTCTGGAAGAAAGGCCCGGGTAGGGTTGTGAGTGCAAGAGGAGCTTCAGGGGGTTTAGCAACGTTTTGGGACTTCGCAAATCTTGATCTAGTAGAAGAAGAAGGAACCACTCACTGGTTATCCACCAAGCTGCTCCATAAAGAATCTGGTCATCTAGTAAGCCTTTTCAATATGTATGTTCCGGTTTCATTTCTTGAAAAAAAAGAGTGTTGGGATTCCTTAAAATTGTTTCTCAACCAGCATAATCCTGAAAATTTAGTAGTGGTTGGAGATTTAAATGTAACCCTTGCTCTGGCCGAAAAAAAAGGGGGATCAATTGTCCAGGATCCTGCAAGAGAGTGGGTGGAAGACTTGATGTTGCCCGCCTAGACCATTTCCTTATCCATTGCTCTTTCCTTACCCTTGGACTTATGGCGACCTCCAAGATTCTCCCACATTATACCTCAGATCACAAACCAATTTCACTCTCCATCTCTCCTGGGGAAAAGTTAGGCCCTATCCCCTTCCGGTTTAGCCCAATCTGGGTAAATTAGGAAGGCTTTCTCAACCTTGTGACTAATTCCTGGAATGAACCGGTTTATGGATCCCCTTTTTATGTATGGGAAGGAAAGCTCAAAAGACTTAAATCTGATCTGAAATCATGGGCTAAAAATCTAAGCTCTCCTCCGGCTGAAAGGAGAAGAATCTAGAAGGCTTTGGAATGGCACCAAATGGTCATGGAAGAATCCCGAGTTACTCCTGCCTTGCTCAACCAGGAAGCTGAGCTGCAAAGGAAGTACCACAAAGCTTGTAGAGAAGAGGAAACCTACTAGAGAGTCAAATCAAGGACGCTTTGGCTTCAAGCTGGAGACAAAAATACTTCATTCTTTCACAAGCAAGCCCAAGCTAGGAAAATTTATAGCTCCATTGATGAAATCCAGGTGCAAGACCAAGTCATAAAGGACTTTAGTGGCATTAAGGAGGCGGCTCATTCCTTTTTCAAAAACCTCTATTCCACCCCGGATCTAGAGCAAGTGGACCTGAATTCCTATCCTCTATCAGAAATTCCAAAATTGATCAATGATGATGACAACCTGTTGCTGAATAGCCCTATTAGTATTCATGAAATCAAGAAAGCTCTCTTCAAAATGGATCCTGACAAAGCACCTGGGCCAGATGGATTTATAGCCCGGTTCTATATGTCTTGCTAGGACATTATAAAAAATGACTTGTACAGAATGATCAAGAAATCTCAGATCTATACCAAGTTCGGTGGTAGCACCAATTCTTCATTCTTGAACCTCATTCCAAAAGAAAAAGGGGCTAGGAACTTTAATAGATTCAGGCCTATATCCCTGTGCAATACGAGATACAAAATCATTACCAAAATAATGGCCAGTAGACTCAAAAGAATCTTGCCTAAGTTAATTCCGGAAAATCAAGGTGGTTTTGTGAGAGGAAGACAGATTATGAACAACATTATCTTAGTCCAAGAAGCCATTCATACCAATTGCAAGAAAAAAGAGAAGGGTATGGTGGTAAAGCTGGACCTGGCCAATGCTTTTGACAGAGTCAAGCACGATTTCCTTCTTGCAGCCATGAGAAACTTTGGGTTCAATCAGAAATTCATAGAGTGGGTCAAAGCTTGCATATCAGCCCCTTGGATTGCCCCTTTGGTTAACGGTTGGCCTGCCAACTTTTTCCAGGCCTCAAGAGGTTTAAGGCAAGGTTGTCCTCTTTCCCCTGTGATCTATGTCATACAAGCCTCCGTTCTAAGCTTCCAATTGAATAGATGTCTCCAAAACAGGTATCTCTCAGGCATCAGAATTTTCCCAAAGGTCAAGGAGGTAAACCATGCCTAGTTCGTTGATGACACTCTTTTGCTAGGAGCTGCCAATCTTAATACAGCAAGGAACTTTAAAACAGAACTTGAATACTATAGAGACAGCTCTGGAAGTGAAATAAACTTTCATAAAAGTAAGATCTACGGCTGGAATTGCTCTCCTTGCGAAATGCTAGAGTTATCTCGGATTCTTGAAATGGAAGGCGTTACAATTTGGGACACTTTTACCTACCTGGGCATTCCAATTTTCAAAGCTTCCCCTAGAGTTGTCCATTGGTTGCCCCTTATGGACAAGCTAAAAAATAAGATCCATGCGTGGGGGGAAAATTGGCTCAACAAAGCAGGTAAAGTTATACTGATGAACTCTGTCCTTAGCAGCCTTCCAATCTATCAATGCTCGGCTCTTTTAGCCCCCAAAACCATAACAAACAAAATAGATGAACTGTTGCGTCGCTTCCTCTGGGAAGGTGGTCGAAACTGTGAAAAGAAGCTTCACTTAGTGAGCTGGGACAAGGTCACAAAGTCAAAGATGGAGGGGGGCCTCCAAATCAGAGATGTGGCTACCCAAAATCTAGCCATGGGTGGAAAAATTATCTGGAACATGATCATTGGGAAAAGAACATGGAGCAAGCAAATTATCCGAAAAAAATACTTCACAGGAGACAAGGAGAGATGTCTCAAGAAGCCTACAAAAGTGCAGAAAGGATCCCTGATTTTCTCTCTCTGCAAAAGGGCCCTTCCTTACTTCACTTCTAAGCTCACGTGGATTCCGGGAAACGGGGAAAAAATTAGAATCTAGGAGGATTCTATCCTTGGGGATCAGCCACTCAATGGGTCAATCGATCTGGGAAACATCAAAGCTTGGCTTCAATCTAAAAATTGCAACACTCTGTGGGACATCTCCTCCTGAAACAGCGATGACATAGAATCCTGGAAAAACTGGAATCTAGGAGATTATCCAGGCAAGCTTGAGGAGGAAGCTTCAACTCTGCTGGAATTCCTTCAAGGGAATTCGCCCTTCAGCGCTAGATCCAAAGATAAGCAAGTTTGGGGTTCAGGCTCGAGGAAATACACTGCAGTTGCTAGCTACTCTGCTATTTTGGAGCTGCCTTGGGTCCCTACTAATCCTGGCCCGTGGAAAGCTCTCTGGAACTTCCCTTCAATTCCTAAAGTAGACATTTTCATATGGACTTTGCTTCACAACAGCATTTTGACCAGCGAAATCCTAAAGAGGAAAGGCTGGGAAGGGCCCTCCCGCTGCCCTCTGTGTAACCAGGATGAAGAAACTACCGAACATATTTTCATTACCTGTGACTTTACTAAAGATGCTTGGAGGCTTATTTTAGGTTCCGTCTCTTTAAGACTGCCAAATTTAATAACAGAGCTTATAAGCAGCTGGAAATCTCTTTCTCCCTTCAATCTGAGCAAGAAAAATCTCCTCAATCTCATTTGGATGTGGATCCCCAAATTTTTGTGTTGGAAGATCTGGCTGGAGAGGAACAACAGAATTTTTAAGGAGGAAGGTAGGCTCCCTCCTTAGGTGGCTATCAAATCTCGGACTATGCTTTTAGAAGCCTTAAGTACTAAGCCATTTATCAGAAATTTGACTACCCTCTCTCCTGAAGAAGAGCGTTGGCTTAAGGAGTTCAATCCGAGCCAGTAAAGCATTGAAGAAATCAAACCTCCTCAAAAGACAAACTGGGAAATCAGGTTGGATGAACAGGAATTCATTAAATGGAGATCAGCCCTCGATGAATGGTGCCTCTTCTTTGACGGGGCCTCGAAAGGGAACCTCGATCAAGCTGGAGGAGGAGGCATCATCTTTGAGCCCTCTGGAAATCTCTATCTGTCCTATGCATGGGGCCTAGGATACGCCTTTAACAATCATTTTGAGTATCTGGCGTTGTGGTAAGGCCTAAAACAAGCTAGGAAGCTGAACATCCAGAAGCTTACTATCTTGGGTGACTCCAGACTGATTGTCAAAGCGTTACACACTAAGAAGGTGCCAACAGATATTAAGCTTTCCCAAACGCACAGGAAATTCCTTCTCCTTCTGTTGCAATTCAGAACTTACAAGGTTTATCACGTTCTAAGGAATCTAAACAGCCTAGCGGATGCTGAGGCTAATCGTGGCACTCTTCTGAGTAAGAGCCAGTTGATGGTCAATGGTGAAACTTCATATCACTCGTTCCCCTAAGGCTAAGAATTCCCTAGCCCTGTCTCATCACGTGGGCACGTTAACAGCATTTGAAGGAACAAGAATTTTGCCAGACAGACAAAATCTACAGCTCAGAGATGCGCCATTCAGTCAGAATCTACAGCTCATCTTGGATCATAGATTACTAGCAGGTCATCAGAAATATAAAAGGAGCCAGTTGAAATCAATCCCATGCATTACCTCTAGCCACATGAACCTGCAGGATATGGAAGAGGAGCAGTGTTGCAAGGAGAGGATCGAATCGATGAAGTCACAGATCCACGTTCTAGAATTTTGGATTTAGTTACTGGATTTTGTTAACTAAGGATATGTGTGTTAAGCTGGAGATGAAGCTCAGTTTAGCTTACTCGAATTTGTACTGTAAAGGCCCTGGAAGCCCCTTTGTCAGTTTCTAAATAAATTTTAACCATTCTCATAAATAAAAATGAGCCAGGAGATTGAACCTCATCATCTTGTTGAGAAGAAAAAGTTCTTGAATCGGTTGGATGAAGCCTTCAGATTCCATTGTGCTCACATCTCCAGAGACCTCATTTTTCACCTTGAGGGATAAAGGACTCCCAAAGAAGCTTGGGAGAATCTCAAATTCTTGTTTGGAAAGAAATATAATCTTCGGGGACACATTCTAGAGAACAAGCTAATATCATTGCATCCCATCATTTTTGAGACCATAGAACAATGTTTTACCAAATTCAAGTCTCTTGCACTACAATGTAAGCAGTGTGGAATAGAGAGAAAGGATGAGAAACATGTGCTCTATGTACTCAACAAACTTGGTTCTGAGTATTATGTATTTGTCTCTACCTTCCATTCCAAAAGAGCTTCCATTCCCAATTGTAATATTCCTTAACTTGATGGCTTTTCCGAGTCCTTAATACATGATCAAGAAAAGTTGGTCTAGATGGGAGTCCTCCAAACCTCCAAAAACCAATATCTACTGATGATAGACTCTACCAATGCACAAGATAAAGGGAGGAATAAGGGGAAGGAGCCTGAGAATCTGATTCAAATCCTAAAGAGAGTCGAAAGTATTCTGAAGGAGCTTTGGGCTCCAAGAATAAGACAACGTTTGAAAAGACTAGGTGTCCTTATTGTATGAGGGGCTTTCATTCTGAAAGCTAGTGCATGAAGAACACCCTCGACCAGTTGAAAACTCTCCTTGAACATAACAATATTTCCCTTCCACAAGGTGTAGAGATGTCTTATTATGGAGAGAGAAATGAATAAATTGAGAGCTATCATTCCTTGAAGGAAGTCCTCACTCCGTCAAAGGCTCACTTGATAGATTTTGGATCATCCAACCACATGCTTTCTTCCAGGGAATCCTTCACCAATTTCACTCTATCGGGAGGACCTAGCACTCATATGGGAGATGAGTGACAAATCCCAACTGTTGAGATAGGTTCAGTTAAAATCTATCATGATGATTTCATTCCCTCTCCTGCAACAAAACAAATTGTTAAAGATGAAAAAGAAGAAGAATCTTCCACACAGTCAATTCGAATTGAAGAAAGTCTCCTTTGAGTGACTCCTTCTCTTGCTACTCCAAAAGTTTATGAGATATCATATATCTCATCTTCTTATATGGATGATCTAGAAGAATACATTCGAATATATTTTATTGAAGAGAAACTCTCCTTCCATTCTATGCAAAAATTCTCCAGTGATTCTTCTATTTTAAATTATGTGCATAGTTTACCGCTGATTGTTTTAGAAAATGAAGAGGGATTTGATTTCTTTGTCTCTAATGATGTTGCTAGTGTGTAGATAAGTAATAATTTGGATGTTTTGGAAGAAATATCACATTTTAGGAGTGATTCATTCACTCTCATTGATATTGAGCTTACAGGAAATTCCTATATGATTGAATGCACCAATACTCAGAGTTTTGAAGAAGGAAAAAATTGTGCATCTACGATCTAGGCGGAGCACACTCTTGGATATGATATGAACTTATTTGGATCTGATTTTATCTTATTTGGATCTGATATGATATTATTTAGTTCAATTTTTAAGGTTCAAGAGCTTCCATTCATGCTTGTAGTTGTTCTCATCAATTTTGGTGTGAAAAATCAAGTACCGCAAGTCTCTTTCAAACTTGTTGTTGGGGATTTGATGTTAGTTTTCTCTTATAAGTTTTTTGATATTATATTTTGTGGATCATTGGTTATTTTTGAAGCTATATCATATTATGGATCTCAAGCATTCACTCTCCACAATTCCAGGGATTTTCTACCTATGTATTTGATCACATGCTCATCTCCTCACAGAACTAGTAAAGATAGAGACATTCTTCATTCGCCTAGACACTTGCTCCTAAAACTTGGGGATGATTTTACCTCACATGGTTTGATGTTCAAGGCTGCCATATATCAGTTTCTTGGGTTTTCTTCACATGTTTCAAATTCTCAAGCACTTTTTCTCTCTCATCAGTTGATTTTAGTTTCTCTACACGGGTCCAGTTTTCATCTTGCAGGTGTCTATATTTCTGATTGAGTTGAGCATTTTATTCTTCTTTCAAAGAGGAATATTCATCCAGACATAATGATTTAGTTTGGATTCATAGGTTCACATGCATAGTCTCAGGATTTTGTTGCACAGAAGAACCAAGATACTACATTTCTTGTTCCTTCTTATTTTGAGGGGGGGAGGGGGGGTCCCAAGAGGTTTTCCCCTATTTCCTTGGTTTATTAAGCAGTGGTTTTTAATTCTTTTAGATTTTAATTGGGTGACTTTTGTCCTTGTTTTCAGGGACCATAGTTATCCAAGTTAGGATTAAGAGGGGGGGGGTTGGGATTTATAATCCTCCCTTGTCCAAACTAGTCTATTAGATAATATTTGTCTAACTTAGGATTCATTTCGTTATTATTGGGTCCACTAGTACCATTGGGTCCACTTGGGCTAATGGGTCCACCTATACCAGTCACTAGAGTGTGGGGAAAACAGATAGAGGTTAAATACAACTGAATGCACCTTCATGCATCAGTTTATGCGCCTCCTAAACCAATCCCTACAATTTAGGAGACACTGGGAGTGTCGCCACCAACCTCCTTTGGTTTTTGGTAGTTGGTAACTAGTTAAGATAATTTATGCTTCAGTTACATTCAATTAGATGTCCTCCAATTCAGCTAGCACCATTCTTTCATGGTTGCATGTGGGAAGGCGCCTATTCTCACCTACTTCTCACCTACCACATTAGTTATACTAGTTTAATTGATTATAATTGATTGAGAGACTGAATTAGACAACTGGAGTTAGCTAGTTAGCTCTGACAGTGACTTAGACACTTCTAGTTATCCATGCAGTCAGATTGAGTTAGTAGATTTGAATCATATCCACATTATTTGAATTCTCCTTTATGTAACACTATTGTATATTGCTGGGAATAATGAAGTTTATACTGTAATTATACTGAGCAATACTTGTCTTTTTCATGCGATTTTTTTTTGTTCAGTGGGTATTATTCATTCCTTTTACACTGCATAATAATTGAAATCTAATGGAACTCATTGTCTGAATATCAATGGCACATTATTTCTAATAATGTTCAGTATTGAGTCTAGATAACATGGATCTACTTTGTATGTTTCGTATCCATGTTCTGCTTTTAGTCTTAATTATCATGGATCTACAGTGTATTCTTGGTAGCCATGACATAGTCATCACCCATGGATCTACAATGTATTGGTCTGTAGCCATGATTAAGTCAAATAGTTGGTCACTGTTATTGCATCAAATGTAAAACTCGTGTCTTTTTTTCCTCTGATACCAGATCGACATATAGAAAATTATTTTATCTATCACATCCCTCTAGCTTCATGAATTTTGTTGCACCTAAAATCTACACCAATGCTTCTATCCCTCAAAATCCCTCGCCAAGAACTCTTTTGGATACTTTTTTCCCACTCTTAGCCTGGCAAGTGCATATTTCCTTCTATGACAGAGTGCGTAGAAGGGTTGGCACACCTTTCTCGTTGACAATAGGTGCCGGTGATGCCCTTTCCTTCACTATAAGGTGCATCGGCTTACATACCCTCATTGCAAGGAGCGCCATCAAGCTTTAAAAAAAATAGAAGTTTCGAGAAGCTTCCAAGCAAAATCTCTCATGGAGGATGATCCTATCTACTTGGGAGAGTTTGAATTAGACCTCCTACCCCATAGGGATCATTCCCTATCCTCTTCCCAAAATATCTCAACTCATTTGGGCTTCCCTTGGACTATAAAAGAAAGCTTCATGGACCATGTGAGGAGAGACCAAGAAGAGCATCCTTATGCTATTGGATTGAAGTCTGGTATTGAGGAAAAAAGTTGAGAGAGTGTTGTGAGAAAATATTTTTCATTAGTGGAGAGTTATGTGAGTGCGTCGAAGACCTTGTGGAGACAAAGCTATCGAAATCAAGGCTTTGGTCATATATTTATCTTTTCATTATTTAATACAAAAGTGTTTCTCTTTCCCATATATGATTTATGTTAATATTGATCATTTATTATTAGATTCCTTGATCACTAATATAGATTATTGATTTATCTTATTACTCTCATCCCTTGTCTTGTTTCTTGGGTTTCTTTACATGTATAGTAGATCACATCAAGATCGTTGAAACAAGGACAAGCCATCATATATGAGGTAAGAGAGTTGTTTATTCAAGTAGATCAGTTATCTAGGGAAAGGGCATGTTGTTGTGTCTTTTTGTTCTATACTTGTACCATACGGGCTAGAGGAACAAGCAGTGCCCACACTGGTTGAAGTATTCCTGGAAAACAAAATGAAGTGCAGCCCACTCTCGACCAATTGTTTGATGAAAATAAAATTAAAATTCAATACAAATGTATATTTACTTAACAAAGTTTACACTTTTAATTGATGTATATTGAATATAAAAAATAGAATATGTATGATATATACATAAAAATCAAAATTCAAATGTATTATATTAATTAATCTCCACTAACTGATAATTACCTTTCACCTTCCTCGGTCTACCTTTCCCCTTCGGGTACTCCCCTTTGAAATTGTTATTGAATTCCATATCACAAATGCAACATAAATTGAGCTTTGACGATAATTTAGGAAGGCATTCACGAATATACATCATGTTTTGGTATACCATATATCCCTCCACCATAGAACCCTCAGGACATGCTTGCTATCTAACCAAACCCTTCAAAAATTTTGAGTGCCTCTCAACCATCCACATGGACCTTGAGTGTATAGATCCACACAATTCAATCTCCTCAACTTGGTGTATGAGATAGTGTTCTTGTGCATTGAAAAATGTCGAAGGTAGATGTTTCTGCATTTCACACATTATATGAGGAATTTATCTCCTCCAATACTTTATATCTTCTCTATGGATTTATTTAGATGACAACCATCTACAAGTGATGCAAACCATTCACGATATTTAACAAAAAAAAAACATTATATTACATAACATGAATTACTGCACAAAAATAAAATATAAGTTCTACAATGAATTAAACAAACACTAAGTGCATGCAAAAAAACACTACTTACCTAATGTATTTCCCAATATTACGTGTAACTTGTTTGACATTGTTGTCGAAGTTGTCTGGGAGAGAGAGAGGTAGAACATATTGTAACAATATACAAATCGTTTCATGTTTTTACAAAAAGTAGACAAACAAAATACCAACAATATGCACTAGAATAAAAATTTATAGCAATAATTATATGCATACCATAATAATTACCTTCATGAAGATATGTCAATCATGCGTTTTCACCCCCATAAAATCACCTTTGTTTGTTATGATATTCTTCATGTTCGAACAAAATCCGGTGGGAAATTTAATTTTTCGCATGACTTCTTTTACAACATTACTTTGTTGCTCCATTAACATCCATGGAAGTGAGTTTATATTAATTTGGTCTCCATTTCTATGAAATTGGATGACGTCTATCATTGCATGGTTAGTTTCTTAAATTTCATTGCAAATTTTGACAATTTTTTCTTTCTCACTCCTTCCATCCGATATGCATTGTATCAAATAGATGAGCAATGTGTAGGTGCTGATAGTATGGAAACCTATTGAATTGTTTAGGATAACTTTTCATTCCTCGTGAAATCCCATTAATGCATTCATGATCACGATTTCCATCATAAATGATAGTATATATAGAAATTACAGAAATCAATGTCAATTACAGTCAATGTCAATTACTGGATGATGATCGTCATCCTCTATTCTTTTGTGTGCGAATGTTTCTTCTACTTTTACATACATAATTTTCACCATCCTTTTTAGTCTTAGATTGTAACATTCGTATTCCTTACTTCTTGTGGCATATCCAAGAAAGATTCCTTCATCAAATCTAGAATCAAGTTTTACCAGGTTCTCATCATTTCTCTTGATATAAAACTTATTCCCAAATATCTTGAAATGCTTAGTTGTAGTTGTCCTACCTTTCCATAGTTTGTACAGAGTCATGCTGCTACCAGTTCTAATTTGTCCTTTGTTTAGAATGAATGGAAGTGTGAATTTCCTGTGTCCAAAAAATGTCGGATAATTTAGAGTCATTCAACACTGTTATGTCCATCTCCTATATGGTTCTATTTTTTCTTTCCGCTACTCGATTCTATTGTGGAGTCCTAGCAGCTATGAATTGTTTTATGATTTCGTGTTTTTCACAAAAATAGTCAAACTAATTTGAGGTGCATTCACCTCCGTTGTGTGACCTTAGACATTTAATTTTCAAAATAGTTTCATTTTCAAATACTTAAATATTTTGAAGCATTTAAACGTTTCTATTTTTTTAAGAAAGAACACACATGTCATTCTAGTATGATTATCTATGAAGAGAATAAAATATGATTTGCCATTTATTCCTTTGGTTCTCGTGGGACCATAGATATCAGTTTGTACTAACTCCAAAGGTTTTGTTGTAGAATATTCCTTTTTTTTAACTCACTCTTGTTTTCTTTCCATGTAGAGAGTGCTTGCAAATAGAATTTAAGGACCTTGTGATTTTTGGATTATCTCTCACTACTTGTTCATTGCTGATATTGATCAAGATTTCAAAATTTAAGTGTCCCATTCTTCTATATCAGATACAGCTTTTATCTATTTTCCCCATGCAACATATTTCTTCCTTTTTGTCTAAAATGTACACATTGTTTGATGTTTTGGACGTCCTTGCCACTGGTCTGCCTATATCCCTATTTCTTATTTTTCATTTCTTTAAATCAAAGGTGAGGGTATGTCCTTGATCAAACATTTGACTCATGCTGAGAAGAATGTGTTTCATGTTTTCAACTAGTAAGACATTCTCTACTTTGGTTTTCTTGTTTCCAAGACTTACAATGCCCTTTCCAAGAACCTAAGTAGATCCATTGACTCCAAAATAAACAGGGCCTCCTTTTGTTCTCTAAACTTCAAGATTTTTTCTTTATTTCTTGTCACATGTTTGGAGCATCAACCATTGACAATATACCATTGCCCTCTTCTATTCTGTGAATGTAAGGCAAGGTTACATCCTTCTAGATTCAGTTGATAAAACTCTTTCTTTCAGAGTTATATAGAGTCATTTTTACTTAGGATGGTTTGGAAAGGTTTAGCAGTTGATGACTAACTTGCACAGCCTTGAGTTTCATGGCCATGATTTCCACAATTATGACATTCACTATCTAAACTTAAAGGACTAGAGGAATTGAAATTTTCTTTCAGTGTTTTAGACCACCTTTTGACATCATTCTTACTGTAATTATCCTTGTAGTAAAATCTATCCTTCTTAATACTATTTTTTGCAAGTGCTCTGCAATTCGCTACTTTATGACCAAACTCATTACATAAATAGAAGTTTCCTAAGACTAGAGTTTGATATCTTGTAATGTGAGTTCTTCCAAAGTGTGTAGTCTCGGTTCTCCTATGAAATGACATATTTTTTTCGATCTTCTAATATTTTCTTGGAGTAGAGCCTTTGATCACATATACAGAACTTATTTCTCCTATATCATAGGTTGACTTTAACAAGTTCGAACCTTCATAGCCTAGTCCTGACTTCTCAGATGGTGCTCTTTGATTTTTAATAATTTCATCTAGAGCTTTGGTGTTGTTGTTGAACTTCTATTGAAGGCTCAACTGAACATTAGATTTATGTAGTTATCCTTTTAATGAAGAAACTTCAGTCTCTATCATCTCACAGTTTTCTTCCTTCAATTTCAATTGTTCAGTCATGTTCAATTCTAGTTTTTTGTCTCCGTGATTTTTTCTTCATATTTTAATAGTTGTTCCTTCAAGGATTTATTTATTTTCCTTGATTTTATCAATTCTTCCAGGTCACTAATTAGTTCACATTCAAAATCTATTTTATCCATTTATTCATATCATAAGTCATCACCTTTCAGAGTTTTTTCAATTTCCATAAAGAGAACTTCCCATTTATCCATACCTGCACAAAGATTTATCTTCCAGTTGTTAAATTGTTACTTAAGACACCCTGTCTGATGCCAATTGTTGGAATTATTATTTATACTTAGGGGGGGTGAATCAATATAAAATAAATATTGTACAAATTTTTACTTTAAACAAATTGTGCACTAATTTATGTTTCAGTCAAAACAATAAGAGACACCAATTCCCAGATAATTGTATAGTATAGTATAGTGTATGTGTGTGTGTGTGTGTGTGTGTGTGTGTGTTTACAACGGGAGACACCAATCTTCAAAAATGTGAGCACTAACTCACTCATACACCAACCTGATTGGGAAACCAATCCCACGTGCAAGCACCAACTTGCTAATTACAGGAACCAACCTGTAAGAATTTCAATATTCTACGCAAGAACCAACTTGTTGACTTCAGGAATCAACCTGAATCGATATCATTCCTTTTGCACAAGCAGCGACTTGGTGTAGTCAAGCACCAACCTAATTAAATACTTCATTCTTATCTTATTTTTCTTCAACACCAATTGAACAGAAGCAACAACTCCCTTTCCGTATTCTCCAGCACCAACTAGAAGGAAACTTCAAATTCATGTCCTTGCCCCTTCTTGCCACCCTGAAATAGACAAATTATAATAGAATTATGACTCTTGAAATATGTGTTTTCTTTGATCTGCGATTTGTGTCCTTTGAGATCTATGTCTTCTACAATATCAACAATTGTCACTTTTGTGATCCGCGATCAATGTCTTATTCAATATGAACATCAACACTTTAGTACTTCTTCAATATGCATCATCTATTGTATATTTTCTTTGCACATCCTTAACTTGCATACATTTTTATATATCTCTTCAAACTAGAATTTTACTCAATGTCAACAATTGTAGCATCTAAGTTTAACAATCTTCTAGACTTTATGCTCTTTTACATTCATCAACATGTTTTTTATTTGACATCGACATCCATCTTATTTATTTGACATCAATGACAACACAAAGGTTCAACACTATAATGATATAATCAAAATATGAAAAAAAGAATGTTATAAATTATCTTGCAACTTCATCACTTGAGCCTTGGCTCCTCTAGCCTCAACAACTAATCAAACTCTAACTTAAGACACGGACACAAATTAAAGATTCATAGTGGAGCCAAGAAGTGGCTCAACAAACTACAAGATAAAATTTTTAACTTGGATAACAAATAGAGTTTTTATCAAGAAGAGGATTATATTCCTAATGATGTTTTCCCTCTATCACACTAATGAACATGATTCATGAATTCTCACTTTCATTGGAAACAAATTTACATAGAATTCCACCTCCCTTTCACAAAATGTGAATAAAACTATATTTATAAAACAATTGAAATGTAGAAAAATCTTGATGATGCAATTTACCTCCTTTTCTACAATCTATCCTTCTCTTAGTCTCTATTTCTCTCAACCTCTTCTTCTCCCAATCTTTCCTTCTCTCAATTTTCCTTCTCCCATTTTTCCTTAAAAAATGTTTTTTATTTCATACCAAATGGATTTTCAGTG
Organism: Pseudotsuga menziesii; assembly: GCA_001517045.1. NCBI lineage: Eukaryota > Viridiplantae > Streptophyta > Pinopsida > Pinales > Pinaceae > Pseudotsuga > Pseudotsuga menziesii. The sequence continues at coordinate 70,863 of LPNX010333337.1, read as the reverse complement.
TCATACGCAAAAAGGGGGGAAATACAAGCCCCCCTCCTAAAAGACTGTGTGTATTGTTTAAGCGATGTATTAGTCGACATCAAAAAGGTGAATCTTTCCCAAAAGTCACTTAAGTCGCTTAAGCGACGTGTGTCAAAGCCAAACCGAAAATTTCAACTAAAATATTTGCTTGTTCAAATTCATTTCGATGTCAGGAGTTGATGTTTTACTCAAATGTCAGTGGAAAAGTCGAATTTCGAGTCCAAATGTAGTAGTGTGTTCTCTTTTTCTTTAAATTATGTTATCTCCTTTACTAAGTGGTGGTATGGTTCTTCATTATTTAATCCATAATTAATATTAAATTATAATGTTAGAGGATGAAATAACACAATTTTAAGCAAATGCTAGTGCTTCCCTTTGTATTTCAAAACAACCATATTCTTTTATTTTGGATTTCTTCAACTTTATCTTGTTCTACATAAATGTTAAATGTTAACAACTTGTTTAAACCCTAATTTAAACATGTCAAAACTAAAATCACAATATTTAAAAAATTTATATTATATATATAAATAGAAGAGAGAGTGGTTGTATTGATCCCACAGCTCTTGTTACATTACTTTTTATAAGATGACAGTGTAATTAGCACAGGGGCAATTTAAGTGGCACTAAACACCATAGGTGTAGCTAGCCACTTAATTTTGTATAAATTGGTGGTTGTTAAAAAAATACTAAACATTAAACTCATTACCAAAACCTTATAAATATGCATTTAAGATATAACATAAATATAAAACTAAATATATATATATAACAAATATTATTTAATAAATAATAAACAAAACAAAAAAACTAATACAAAGTATAAAACTTTAGTGAATTGTAGATTTATAAATAATTAAATAGTGAATTTTTAACTAAAGCTTATTGAAATCTTAATTAAAATGCATTTAAGCATAACAAGATACGACGACCATGAAATGAATCTTCACTATATATTTGTTACACTTAGTTAATCTTGTTAATTTGTTTAAAGAAATCTAAAATATAAGATAATATATAAACACCTATTCGTGTAATAACCATTTTCAATCCTATATTTAATGAATTTAAAATATTTTATATATAATAATTATTATAATTATATTAAATAACAATAAAAATGTAATTATAATTTTATTAAATAATAATAATAATAATAATAAACATCTAGTATAGACGTGTTGATATGTAACTCTTTCCATAGTACTCAATGAGTGATAATATAAATGTTAAACACCTTTTTCAACTCTAAGTTTAGCCGATTAAATTAAAATTCTAATTATAAATTGTAAGCTCAAAAAGAAATATACATAAAATAAATTGTAAGTTTAAAAAGAAAAACAAATATAAAGTAATTGTGTAGTTCTCCACCTCGAATGCGGGTGCTTCTCCCGGCATACCGACACCTGGCAGTATGCGCCCTCCAGCTGGCACCAACTTGAGCCATCAACCCAACGCCAAACATGATGTAAGCTTGCAGTTAATTGATGCCCCCCCTCGATCGGGTCCCACCTGGTGGCTCGATCCCGATCCTCCTCCAATTAGCCAGATAAGATGACATTAATGGGCGGGCATTCGCATGGCCCTAGCTTAAATGAGCTCCAGCATAAGGATACGTTTTGGCTCTCTGAAGCGATGGGAGGGGTACCTGGTCATTTACACGGGAAGCTGCAAGTTGCATATCCTGCATGCGGCTCACCTGTCGCCTGCTCCGACAATATTTGAAATGGTGATTCTGTCTGCTTCCCCCTGCATTCCCTCTCCCACGAAGATCCTTGTGCAACTCTGCAGCATTCTGTTCGGCTCTGGTGTTTGCTCGGCTCTGCATGTTTCTTTGCTTCACTCACACACTATGAGCCGGTGGAGATGAACCCCATGTCGGGGCAGAAGACATGGTTCTGGTAGGGAAGTGGAGCATCCCAGGAAGGATAAGGCGGTAAATAATGGTTATGATAACACAATTTCTTCCCTGATTCGATCTCTTATCGAAGATTGGGAATCTGGTCAAGTGGTGAACTTCCTTGCCACGGGAAATTACGGCAATCAAATTAACTTTTAGTGGTTGGTGAAGAACATGCTTGGAAACATGGTTGAAGAGGTTTTAGCAAACTAGAATGTTGCAACTTCTTTCATCTTGGATGTCAGAGGTCTCTTGGTGCATCTGGACTCCAAATTGGCTAGCCTTGACGCTAGTTTGGCTGGAGGAAAATATTCACTGGAGAGGTGCTCCACAATGCACATGCTCCATGCTCCGAACTTCTCGAGGCCCGAAGTGGTTGGCGCGGTAGCCACTTTCCCTGTCGGGTCTTCAGCGGTCACTCTCCCAAGAGACCTGACCTTGGAGCCTCCTACTCTGTCCATTCCAGAAGATATGTTTGCAAGAGTGGCAAGGAGTTCGAAAGACTTGCTATCCTCAACCTCATGGAAGGCTCTGCATGACTCTGGGGCTTCCTCTAGCCATCCGTCGCTTCTCTCCAACTTCCTTGTGCCCTCCACCATAGATCTGTTGCACTTCAAATGGGTTCGTATGACCACTGGGGAGGTTGTCGTAAGCGAAAAAATGGAGCCTCTAACGCCCAAACTCCCTCCACAAAGCCGGGAGGACGATTTCTTGGTAGTTGTCCCATAGTCGAAGACAAACCCAGTACCAACAAGGATGAAGCGCCTACACAAGACGTCACCCCTAGCCCTCTCGATTTTCTTCAAAGGTTATATATTTTTTGTTAACACATATATTTTCTTTCTCGGATATGATATCTGGCTTAAATTGAATGTTCTTCAACGACATCCATTCCCTGGAAAATGGGCAGTTTTCTCTCTGATGCCTGGCATTTTTGGACATCCAAGTTGGTAGTTCTGTCAACCTAAACTGCCCATGCCGGCATTATGCCTTGTAATATTTTTTGTACTTTTAATATAACTATTTCCCGCAGCTTTAAAAAAAAATTGTAGTTCTCCATAGTTCTTTCCTTTGGGTTTTACACCATGTATTTTATTCATCTCAAGACTAGCTTGTTCATGTCATATAGAGTTTGGGTTTTATACCATGTATTATACATATCACATATTATTTTTGCCATTCGATTAAGGTTAGGACCGGTAAACAATTGTGTTTCCATAAAAGATTAATGTTTCATATGCAAAATCCTTAGTTTGTGGGCTATTATCTAAAAATGATTTTTAATTATCATATGATTAAAATAAAAATTTCATTACCAGGTCACATATATGCATGGATCTCACCTCATCTCCAACACCATGATAAAGCATTAAGATTTTATTTGTTTTTATTCCACATTTCCTATATGGTACAAGTTGTAGGTTTTATATTTAGTATTTAATGTGGAGTTATTCCAACCATATTTTCTATCTCTTTAAAATACCTTAGAGGTAATTGATCATTTAAACCTTATTGAACTCAATCCTTACTACATTGAGAAGGCAACAATCAACCATATTATGGACAAAAATATAAAGGACGCTCGATAAAAAAAAACTCCAACTCTATAGGGTTGTCAAAGCACTTAGTAAATCTTTTACCAAAGCAAGTGGCTCACCAATAGTCAAATTCAATAAAAGTTTACCCATATGGTGGAGGAGCTTAACATTATGGGGACCATTGTTTTATAAGGGGAGACAGATTGGTCCAAGCAAATACTAGTGTCCACTTACCCGTTCCATTGATTTAGCATAGTTCCACATCTTGGTAGATTGATTACAATTTTTTAAGTCTCAAACTACTATCATTTTCCAGGTATTTCCCTTAAGTTTTTGGTAGTTTGCATAGACCACGCAATCAAAGATTTCATTCCTTGCCAAACCGATACAACATGGATTAAGCTTTTTATTTGTCCAAGAAATTCCCTAAACAAAGTTTGTGTGTAAAAGTTTCACCCCTAGGAAGTTGGCATATCAACTAGCCTGTTGTATTCCTTTACCACATCATTTTTATAAAGTTCGGGTTTTGTTGCTTTAGAGGTTATTCATCTTAGGACATCATATTTTGTATTAAAAGGTAGTTTTGGCTTTTTGTATGTTTTCTTACAAATGTGTGTAACTGACACGTCTCTCTTCAATAATAAGCTACAATCATTCTAACTAGTTTGTAATGCTTTGCATTTTACAATCTTTCTCCATTTTTATTTATTAATAAAATTTACATTTTTATTATATAATTATACTCTTTGCAATACATATATGTGTTTTCATTTATATTTTTTTGTTGTATATATAATCCTAATCAACTTTAAAAAATATAAAGAAAAAACATATCATTTTGTCAAAACATAGCATTAGCATTCACGTTTTTATATTTATATCCATCCATTCTTATTATTCTTATTTGAAACAACATAATATAAAAAGTTTCAACTTAAATTTATATTATATCCATCAATTATTATTATTCTTATTTGAAACAACATAATATAAACAAGTGGAATAAGCAACAAAGTTGCTTAGTACCTGCCTCCTAAGAACAAATTGAAAATATATAGCAATAGGATAATTTTGCTATAAAAATATATGATAAAACAAATATAATTACAATTTGAAAGAAATTAAAACAAAAATGAACTAAAAAATGTCCATTTAAATACGATATAGGTTATTGCAATGTAGCATAAAACAAGCATATTCAAGCTTCCTTACATACTTCTAGTAATATTCTTGACTTATGTTATAAAAATATGCAAGTTTCTTTATAGACTAGCATAAATAGGAAATGAGAAATAATAGCTTATAAGACTATAAATTAATATCATTGTTGTGAGAATAGTTTATTTATATTTTATTATAAATTTATAATGTTATACAAATATGTAAGTTTTTTTTATAGGTAGCATAAATAGGAAATCAACAGAATTGAAGGCTTCTTGAACACAGTCGCCATTTTACGATTTGACCTTTCAACATTTTTCTGTGATTCTAGTTCATATTTTTCCACCCAAATTCTACACAAAACTTACAGGGTTGAAAATCTCTGTCTTCTTTTGAGGGAATGAGCTCTTCCAGGGATGGCATGGCTGTGAATCGTAACTGATGGAATTAGCAGACGTTGATCTGGTTCTCCCAGAGATATTGAAACAGCGACAACTTTATGGAATTGTTAGCTCCTCATCATCAAGCAAACACGGGAAGCGCGTGGCACATACCAGTAGATTCCGTTACCTGAATTTGTTTGGATGTCGAAAAAACAAATTGTCGCAGGGCCATGGTTTGGAACAACCGAATATGTAAGTTGCCATGTAACATCGGGGAAAATGTTAATTATTGGCTAAGGAAATAGCTATTGACTAAATTGACCAACAAGAATGTAAAAGCTAAGACTCTTTAATTAATTGGATCTGAATACGAATATGACACGTGTGTGTGGAATGCAAGAAATTGTTCTGTTGACCTACTTCTCTGGAACTTTCATGACACGGTATTTCGCTTTTGTGCACATTTTAGGGTTAACTAGCCAGCCAGAGAATGCTCTAAAGAAAGAGCCTGGCCTGCTAGGGTTCAAGAAGAAAAGAAACAAGGACGCAACCGGCCAAATTAGGACACATGGGGTTTAATCGAGTACCTAACGAGTCAAATTATAACCCTTAGGGTTTGTAACAAAAACTGAATGCGACCGTGCCAAGCAAGCAATTGTGTTTTCTTTAGGGTTTGTGCTGGTGGTCAGCGACGTGTAAGAATGGAGGATTGAGATAAAATGATCCGTCGTGGAGTTCCGGCCAGCAGTTTCGCTTCTACACGCCTTTGCAAATTTAGCGAAATTTGCGTAATCAAATTTTTCATGGAGTTGGGACTGAAGATGATTTGGTGCGGAGAAAAGATCGGAATAGGAATTATGAATTATGATTGACAAAGTCTCCTGTGGCCCCACACTAGGATAAGCGTTCCATGCAAATTTTTGGCTAGGAAGAGTACTTTTCGTTTATTAAAGAATTTAAAAATATTATATGTATATATATATATATAAAGTCCATAAGGGACTTTCTTTTTGAGCTTGTGGTATATTTTTAAAAAAATCTAAAATAAGAATGCCCTTTTTTAGAACTTAAAATAATAAATTTTTATAAATGACTTAGCCTTAGGAGTGACCTTTCCAACACATTTTGAATTTCAACTGGGACTCATGAACCCAAACTCAATAAGATCCAATGGATTAAAAAGGAGAACAATCAAGGGTTGGAATCTATTGCAAATTCCCCCTTCTATTTTTATTTTTGCAAAATTTTGAGGGACGACAAAATTTTAGGTTAGTTGGGGTTCACATTTTATAATTGTTAAGTTTAATGATTTCCATGCTAACATTACCTATGGAGCTACCCAAATTCAATCGAAGTCACTCATTTCAAACCCGAATTTAAAAAGCATCCTTGCATCAAACTTTTCCTCCTCTATGGAATGTAAAACTAAAGTAGATGAAGGAAATGACACTTATGTGCAAGATGTTCATCCTTTCTAAGGGTGCAAGATTTATTCTTCTTTATAGATTAACATGAAGAATGAATATTAAGAGTCTTCGATGGTGGTTCCTTCAATACCTTTGGACATGGAATTCAATACTTTTCTCCAAGCAATTGGAGAAATTGTTCGAGAATTCGATGATATTTTCAGTATTAATTTTATTAGCTCTCTCAATATGCTTTGAGTCATCATACGTTAACCCATGTAAGTCCATCCTCTTGATCTCCTTAATTACAAGAAGAATAATTTCAAGATTAGTTTTGTTACCAATAGCCACATCTCCCATTTTCTCCTTTACCATTGTCCCTTACCCTTGATTCTTTCTATTGTCCAAAATCCCTTCTCCTTTACCCTTAGGCTTGAATCTTTCCATCGTCTTACTTACCTTTTCCTATTTAAAACGCTTTAATTGCAAATAGTGTAAGTTTTAACTTTTAAAAAGTATGACTGAGAACACTCCACACTTTACTTTAAAAGCTCTTTCATTTTTATAAGGCTATTGTCCCCCTAAAAACAAGTGTAAAAGCTTATTAATTCTCTTCTCATATAAAAGAAGCTACTAATTTTTATAAGGCAATTGTCCCCCTAAAAACAAGTGTAAAAGTATTGAATAGATAAGTGTTGATAGCAATTATGCTTCCAAAACTAAAACAAATAAAATAAAACCCTAAATTTATTAAATTGTTAATATAAACCTAACAAGATAATATCAATTATATATTTAAATTGAAACTAAATATTCTTTATAATATCAATATTTAAACATAACTTTTAGCTACCGATAAGGCTCAAAAAAGTATTGAATAAAGTATTGCCCAATACTATATGATTTTTAGCTATCCATAAGGTTCAAAAAGGTATTGAATAAAGTATTGCCCAGTACTATATGATTTTTAGCTATCCATAAGGTTCAAAAAAGTATTGAATAAAGTATTCCCCGGTACTATATGAATTTTGTAGTTAAACTAAATTTTAGCTCCTATATTTTACATTGCAATTTTTTTGTTATTGCTCACAGATTGATTATGATGTTAAAGTCTTAATGTTGGTAAACTAATTTAAAATTAATAACATTTGAATATTTTGATTTATTATTCTTTATTTTTATCTTAATTTTATATCTTATTATATTAAAAAATTTAATATAATTTCAGAATGCTGACCTATGATCTTTAAGTCTAAAGGTTGGTAAAATCATTTAAAATTTGAATGTTTTGATTTATTATTCTCCATTTTTATCTTAATTTTATACTTTATTAAATTTAAAAAAATTAATATAATTTAATATATTTCTTATTTTAAAGAAAACTTAATACCATTTAGATAAATAAACATATTTTCATAAATGAATTTGGTTATATAGGATAAAAAGAATTTTCTTTTTGAAACTCTTGTCATCCTCGTTATCTTGTATGGTTGTGAAGTATGGGGTGTAACATTTCTAGAGAATCTTAGAGGAAGATTGATACGCCTTATCCTATTCTCCTCATAAAAGCAGGTCTTTCCCCCATCGAGAGCATGGCTATGACTAGGACCTTGATGTACAAGCATAAGATAAATAACATGGGAAACGAGAAACTTCCTAACATTTCTTTAAACTCAAGTCAAAACCAACTACGCATCAAGCAATGTTGGTGTAAAGATACAATTGCTTGGTTAAACCATTGGGGCATTGATGAAAACGACATCTTGCAGAACATTGATAATGTTAAAAATATTATTACTTATAATTTTAAAGATAAATTATGGTGTGAGGAAAATTTAGCGGTTAAGAGAAAATTAAGATATTATTATAAGGAGACTATTAATCCTAACTTGGAAGATCAGAAGTATCTCTCGGTAATAACTAGCTCACAGAAGAAAATTAATATAGCCAAGATTAGAATGACCTCTCATGAACTCCATAGCGAAACAAGGCGTTGGTATATTCCTAAAACTCCATGGGCTGAAAGGATTTGCCATTTGTGTGAGTCTATTAGCGTTGAGGATGAAAATCACTTTCTCTTAGAGCATCTTACTTACACCCACATTTGATCTGAGTTTCATAATATTTGCTACAATACAAACCTGTATAACCTCCTAACTTGCCAAAACTATAATGAACTTGGAAAGCTTTTTGAACACGGGAACAAGATTTTAAGGTAAATCAAGTATTATCCTTCTTAAGGTCCAATAGACCAAAGTTGGTCTTAGTGGACGCTAATCATCATCGTCATCATCGTCATAATCATGTGATGATTAATGTTTATACTATAAGCAATCAATTCAATGATGCATCGTTTAACTAGAAATTTAAAGTATTATTTTTTCATGAAATTATATTTAACTTCAACAAAAATAATATATTCAATAATTTTTATTTAATTTTAAAACTATAATATATTGAATATTAATAAACTAAGTTTAGTATTGATTAAGAGCATGGTTATATCAAAATTAACTTTGAAAAGTGCCTTCTTATAAATATATGAGAATTGCATTCTGCAACCCAGTAGGGAAGAGATGTGTAACTCCTTCCATGCTCATCTTAAAGTTGAACAGTGTGCTTTATAAAAAATAATAAAATATTATTAAAAATAACATATCTACTTAAATGAAATTTAAATTATTTAGATTCTCATATATATATATATATATTAGATAAACCGAAACCGTAAACATTAGATTACAAATGTCCTCAACATTTGCACTAATTTGATCCCTCTGGGTGCTTTGTAGAACCCCTTATAGATGGATCTATGCTGGTATTCATCACAAGTTATACTTGAACTAATAATAGAGGGTGGAAAACTTAATTTGTTCTTCAAAACAATTATAAATCAACAAACTTTGTGATGTGGGATACAAAGAAGATTCTTTTTGAAGCTCTAGAGAGGTTTGTATAAAGACATCATGGCTTGGTTAAACCAATGAGGGATTGACTGAAATGTCACTTTCAAGATATCAATAACATTAAAAAATTATCACATCTAAGTTGAAAGAGAAAATGCGGGCTTACAAAAGAATTAGAGGTTAAAAGAAAATTAAGATACTATAAGATGGTCATTAATCCTATGAAGATAAATAATATCTAGCTTTGTTAACTAGTTCAAAGAAGAAAATTAATATGTTGCCAAGACATGGACCCTAAACAATGCCTAAAACACTATGGGTAGAAAGGACTTGCCATTTCTATGAGAATGCCAGCTTTGAAAATGAAAAACACTTCATCTAAAAATGCCATATGTACACTTACATTACATCACGGTTTTATAATATTTCTTATAATACAAACCTCTATAATCTTCTAACATGTCAAAACTATGGCTACTTACAAACACTTCTTTTGAAGCCTTTTGAGCATCAAAATAAAACTTTTATAGCAATCCAAGTAATTTTCTTAAAATTTGATGAACCAAAGTCTAATCTAAGTAATGGTTAACCACCACTATCATTATCATCAAAATTGTTTATAATAAATCAATGTGAAAAAAAAATTACTCCAATGTTTCACAATAGAAATTTTGCATACGTTTGTGTTAAGTGAGAAAACCGTTTTCCATTTTCAGTGAATGGAATAAAACCATTTTCATTGAGAGGAACGTAAGCATTATGCTTTTTATAACTTGTGATGAAAGATATCACAGAATATTAAACAGAGATTTTAAAGAGAATGCTTTTATCACTTGCAATGGAATACCTTTTATGCAGAGGGGCTCGCTACATAAAAATGCTTTAATGTTTAGTTTGCGTTCTATTGAAAATATCGAAATGCTTTTTTTCTAAACTTTTAATGGAAGGGACCTCCGAATAGAAACCCATTTTTATATTTTCAATTATATGAGCAGAAACAAAAATGCTTTTTTCACTTTGGAGGGATCCTAAACAAAACGCTTTTATCCATTGGAAAGAAAACAAAATACTTTTATAACTTTGTAATGAAGAATATATATGTATATATCCTTCATGTTGAATAAGCGAAGCATAATATACCATGAAACTGAATTCACAAGGTATCAAACGTGAGTTATGAGACATGCTAATCAACGACGCAAGATGGTGCACTAGCTTTACACATATTCTATGTTGGAATATATATACTTACGTACAATATATATTTCAGAATATATTCTTAATGGTGAAGTATGTGATTCTTAATGGTGAAGTATGTGCCAAGTTAGCACATATTTTTCATCTTTAAATTTAGGTTTTTTTTAATTTCTCATCACAATTAAATTCAGTTCTCGTGAGTCCATCTTACTCCATTCTACTGCAGCATAACTGGTCTTTTATTTTTGGCGTTCTTTTTTCTCTGTAGTGATTCAACTGACCTTTCTAGAATAGTAAAATATGTGAATTTCAAATTATAATTGATAAAATAATCTCTGTTGCATGAAATGTCGATAAGGACGGTTTAAGTTCCGAGTTTTTCTATTTCGTACTAATTGGAAACTTATCCCGGTATACCAGCTGATAAAGGCGATGGCGGCCAAAGGTAAAGGTAAGGCTATTGGCATTGATCTTGGAACTACATACAGCTGCGTAGGAGTATGGGAGCAGTACAGAGTTGAAATTATTGTTAATGACCAGGGAAACAGAACCACTCCTTCCATGGTTGCCTTCACACCCTGTGAAAGAATCGTTGGCGATGGTGCCAAGTATCAGATCCCTAATAATCCCCACAACACCGTGTTCGATGTCAAAAGACTCATCGGAAGAAGATTCAGCGATCCCTATGTGCAGAGTGACATGAAACTATGGCCCTTCACTGTTGTCTCTGGAGACAATGGCAAGCCTCTCATCCAAGTTGAGTACAAAGGGCAGAGGAAGGAGTTTGCAGCCGAGGAGATATCTTCCATGGTTTTATCAAAGATGAAGATGATAGCTGAAGCATATCTCAAATAT
>LPNX010333337.1:8023-59106 GCA_001517045.1 Pseudotsuga menziesii | reverse complement strand
ATGAATATTAGTAGAGCCAAGTTTGAAGACCTCAACGCTGATTTGTTCGAAAAGTGCATGCAAATCCTGAAGCAATGTCTGCTAGACTCAAAGGTGAATAAAGAACAAATTAACGAAGTTGTTTTGGTAGGAGGTTCCAGTAGCATTCCAAAGGTACAGGAACTCATCCAAGAATTCTTCGATGGAAAACAACTGTGCAAAAGCATAAATCCCGATGAAGCTGTTGCATATGGTGCTGCAATTCAGGCGGCACACTTGAACAATGAAGGAGTCCATTTAGTCCTTATCGACGTTACACCTTTGAGTCTTGGAATCCAAACTGACGGTGGGGTTATGTCTGTAGGCGTTCCCAGAAATACTCCGATTCCCACTAGAAATGAGGGAAATTTCACTACAAGGTTTGACAATCAGATAACTTTCTTATTTCCCGTTTATGAAGGTGAGAGAGCTATGGTTGCAGATAACAATTTGCTGGGTAAATTTGAGTTGCGTGGAATTCAAGCATTCTGGTTTCGATCCAGCTGAGCATGACTGCCGTGGTGGCCGCTAGAATCATCCGGGACATGAAATTTAACTTTAAATTGAATAATTATGCGAGAGACGATCCTGGTTTCGCCAAGATTCCCAGCGTTCTGCTAGACCGGCTGCATATACCACGCCGATCGTCGACCCTGCCGGTTTTCCAAGAAGCTCCGGCGTTTCGAAATGGTAAAGAATGCATCGTCTCGGCACCTTCGTCGTGGAGATCAGGCTATTCTCAACTTCAAGAAGAAGATGATGAGACAGAGCTATGTGATAGCACGGCCGTGCATATAGCCATGACGCTGGACGCTGCTTATCTGAGAGGATTGGTCGCCTGAATTCTATCGATTCTCCAACATGCTGCTTGTCCCGAGAATGTAGTCTTCCATTTCATGGTGTCCGAGCGCCAACGTGATCAGGCTACGCTTCAGGCGATTTTTCCATACTTGCGCTTCATATTATATCACTTTGACTTGGGAGAATCATTTACCTCGACTCCGATTTAGTTGTTGTGGATGATATTGCCAAGCTAATGCGTCTCATGGTCCGAGGTCTAAAAAAACCAGAACAGCTGGCTCCAATGGTACCACTTGCTATAACAGATGGCAATGGGATATAATTTTTATTTTTTTAATTTTATTATTATGATGTCATGTTGCCACATGTTAACTCAAATCCAGATACTAAATTCCAAAGTTTACATCATCTTCTATCCACCAATAAGTTGTTTACAAAATAGTTTTTAACAAAATTAAAAAAAATATTTTACAAATCCGTAAGTTATTCTTTACAAAACAGATTTTAATTTTTTTGATAGAGAACAACTAATACAAAGTCAAAAGAGTTTGACTTGCAATCGATTAAAATATACCTGCTGAGGCAGGTATAATAAAGAGAGACTTCATTCACAATCCAAACATATAAATAAAAAATAACAATAAAATTTAGAAAAATTACCAAAATAAAAAGAATACAATCAAAATAAATGCTACATGAAAATGCATTGTACATTTTCTTTTTACGCATAGTCTTTTAAAAACAATAAACAATAACTTACTTGTACCCTTCAATCAATAAAAAGAACTTTTAACCCTTCACTAAGACTTAGGTTCACATTATTATTTTCAAAACAATAAACAATAACTTACTTGCACCCTTCCAGCAACAAAAAGAACTTTTAACCCTGCACTAGAACTTAGGTTACACATTTATTATTCGTAAACGATATCTTGCTATTTTCTGATTGTTCTAGAAGGGATATAAACAAGTTGAAAGCTATTATTGAATTATTCCAAGCTACAATAGTATGATCTATAACCCTAGAAAATCTTCTCTTTTAGCATTGACCCTCAATCCGATGGTCACGACTGGATCAATAGTCTATTTGATTTTGAAATTTGTGATTTTATTCAGGTGTTAAGATATTTGGGCTTCTTGATCAAGCCTAATGATTATCTCAAAAAATATTAGAACTAGTTGGTTAGTAGAGTGAATAACAAGCTGGGTCATTAGTGCAATGAATGGCTTTCTAGAGTTGGTAGAATCATTCTTCTTAAATCGGTATTAGAGGGCCTTCCTATGTATTGGATCACAATTTCCCACATTCCTTGGGGTGTCATGGACGGTATTCGTAAGCTAGGCTATGGGTTCCTATGGAGCCGTGGAAAAGATACTAAGCCAGTTCATTGGGTTTCATCGGAAAATATCTCCCTCCCCAAACATCTTGGAGGATGGGGGCTTAACCACCATCATTGTTTCTCTTTAACTCTTGTAGCTAAAGATATATGGAGACACATCACTAACTCTGGGCTCTAGACTAATGTGATCCAACAGAAATATCTTCAACCCATGACTATTCTTGATTATATCATATCCACTCACAAAGTTGTCAAGACTCAAGAATGCCTCCATCGTGTGGAAGGCTATACTCTCTGCTTATGACATTATTGGAGATTAGATATCCTAGAAGGTTGGGAATGGAAGGACCTTTAGAATTGGATTTTTATGCATGGATTGGCCATTTGGTTGCTTGTATGCTACCCAACATCATGATTGAGCATCTTACTGATCGAGGATTTATATTCTTATACCAAATTCAAGATTTTTTCCTCACCACTCCTTTTCTGCAAGAATGGTTGAATATTGCACATATTGGTTTCTTAAGTGAAGAGGTTATCACATGGGAACAATTTATCAGATCTGTGAAAGATTGTAATATCTATATTGACCACCAAGAGGATACAATCCAATGGACCAAAATTCGAATTGGAGGACAATATAAACCCAATATTGATTATTAGTTTATTATGGAGGAAGAAGATCATCCTAGGTCGGAGTGGATGCATTTTTCTATTTGGAAACTTAATTGCCCACTCAAGAACATACTGTTTATGTGACTTACCCTTGTTGATAAAATACATGTTTGGGGTCATCTTTCCAAATTTATGGGCATAGGACCTAGCAGATGTACACTTTTCCAAACCGTTGAAGATTCCATCAATCATATTTTCATCAATTGTCCCTATTTTGTTGAGATGTGTACTTATGTTTATACGATTATTAGTAAACCTTTGATCTAGGAAGGATATATATTTGAAGAGGTCATCAAGGGATGGTTGTTTGATCCATCTATTCAGGAGGTCCAAGATTTACCTCTACTACTAATGTGGGGAGCATGGATGGCTCGTAATAAGAAGGTTTTTCAGGATATCTCAACCCGCCATAAAATTGTTTCAAGGAATTCTGCAACCGGTGCGGACACCGCTTGTTCCTCTACCCTATATGATACAAGCATAGAAAAAAAGAAACACAACAACATATCATTTCCCTAGATAGTTAATTTACTTGGCATAAAACAACTCTCATGCCTTAGATCTGAATGCTTTGTCCTTATTCCAGTGTTCTGCATGTAATTTTCAGGACCTGTAAAGAAGGATCAAGAAACAACATAACAAGATGAGAGCATTATGATAAATTAACAATCTATACTAGTGATCAAGGAATCCAACAATATTTAATTGATATTGACACAAATTAAGTATGGGAAAGGGGAACACTTTTGTATTAATGAATAAAAGAAGGTCAAGCTACAACCAAAGCCTTGATGTTGCTAGCTTTTTCCTCCATAATGGACTTACAATTATCTCACTCACAACAATCTCTTCACACATAGATTCACTCAAACTTGCCTCTAAACCAGATCTCAGTCGAACAGCATAATGGTGCTTTCTTTGGCCTCCCTCACTTCCTCTATTAAGGTTTCATTTATAGGCCAAAAGGGATGAGATTCACTTAGTAAATGGATAGGAGGTGATCCCAACGGGTGAGGAAGGCGAATGCCACCTATCCCTAGCTAGCAGGAACCAACTCCACGGAAGTTTTCGCAATGAAGCTTCTAATCCAGTTGCAACCTAGGAGTAATTTTTAATCGAACGGAGTGTCAACGACTTCAATATGAATGGAAACTGGTTTCCCCCCCAGTTTTACCTAGAGGGAGAGTAGTAATCCTTACGATTGAAATCTACGACCATCAAAGGCCTTGAGTGTGGTAGGTGAACAATTAATCTCAGGAGAACCAATGGCTCTCCAACAAGACAGAGACATGACCAAAGTGGAGGCACCCTCGTCCAGTATGGTATGATGGATGTTCTTCCCAGTGACCTTTGTGGACAACTAGAAATCCAACTCATGTGAGAACCTAGTTTTAAAATCATCTAGTTTGAAAGCAATGATGTTACTATTCTTAGGATCCATAACTCCAAGTGATGTTAGAAAATTTTTCCGTTGTGTGGGACAAGTTTGGAGTACCTCTAGGTCCGACATAGCGCAAGGTGCCTGGGCCAAATCTTCTACAATGTTATAGTATTGGGCAGCACGTGCGTTAGGATTAATAACAGACTTACGAAGTGTACTCTTGGGTGGGAGAAAAATTGCATTAGGTATAGGTTTATCGATGTGAAGACCATTACTTGGAGGAGGGGTGGAAGATGAAGGTTTATCAGATGGAACTTCATCGGTTTTCTTCACTGGAGGGGGGTCATAACTATGTGCTCTTGTATTCAGATTAATCGTCTCACTTGACATAATTTTAACTTCATCAATGGATGAAGAAGGCCCATGCAAAGATTGATGATCAATCAATTGTTGTTGGGAAGGGAAAGGGTCTATAAGAACTTCCTGGGTGGGCGAACTTTTTAGAAATTTGTTAACTTCCTCTTGATGAGGACACACTTTGGTGAAATGATCACCTCCACAAATTAGGTAGGGGTACTTTACCTTTCTCTTATTTTTGGAATCGGCATCAGGATTTTGTGGTCTATTACCTTCCTGTTGATTGATGGATTTTTTTGATTTGTTTTTACCTTTATTTTTTCCACCCAAATATTCAGTGGATTGAACCGCATTCACTTCAATGTAAGCAATAGGAGGAGGTACATTTTTGGAGGGTGGTGCTGGTTGACTTACTGGTGCGACAGGTTGATTTTTATTCTTGGTAGATTTTGTCGTCGTTTGAGTTTGAATTAAACCAAGAATTCCATCTGCAGTTGATTCATTTGCAGGTCTTGACGGATCCAATGTGGGATGAGGATCATGAGGAATTAAATAATACAAAATATCTTACTGGAAATAGACCAAGTCTAGGTACTGAGCACAACTAATAGCCTTCTCCTCTGTAACAGTACCTTCCATGGAAACATCTCTAGCAATAGGGGGAAGTAAAGATTTTGTGAACTAATTAACAAGTAACTGATCAGGAATGGGAGCCTTAATTAACCTACGTCTTCGTCTCAATTCATGAATATGATCGGAGATATGAGTTGAGGTATTTTGTCAAAGCGAGGTTAATGGGTCCGTACCTATATCATACCAAATTGGTAACTGAAAATGAGTTAAAAATTCCATTGCTAAAGCATTAAAATCCCATAAAGAGTGTTGTGGTATTTCTATATACCATTTTACAGCAACACTTATGAGGGTTCTCTGAAATATCTGTAGACAGATTGAACCGTCCATCAAAGAATTTGATGAACACCATAGATGAAAGCTCATCACATGGTTCTTAAGGTCTTCACCAGGTTTGTCATCAAATTTTGGTATATCCGAAGGTAACTTGACCGAAATGACTAGCCAGGAGGGATCATGATGTATAGGATCGTTAATCAATCTGGACAAATATGGCAGCTCTAATGTATCCAAAAATAAATTGTTAATTGGGTCGAGGATATTGGTAATACTAGTATGGCATTTGCGGATGAGTAGGACCATAGGTAGATTGATAAACAGGGATAGACGATGCCCCTGCAGCTGGTTTATTTGGTGATTGGTTACTAGAAGGTCCACCAGACGGTGGGCCTCCAGGGGGTTGGCCTCCAGAAGGTGGTGGTGGGACTCCAAGAGGAGCTGGTGGTGGTCTTGCAGGTGGGGGTCCTCTAAATGGTGGACCTCCATAAGGTGGTCCTATAGGTGGTGGTCCTCCAAGTGGTGGTCCTCTAGATGGTGGGCCTCCAGGTGGGGGCCCTCCATACGGTGTCCCTCCAGGTCGTGGGCCTCCAAGTGGTGGTCCTATAGATAGTCCACTGGGTCCTCCGGATCCTCTAGGTCCTCTAGGTCCTCCCAATCCTCTTGGGGGTCCTCCAGGTGGACCACCATACCCTCCAGCAATGTTTATATCCTTCGTAGGATGGGACATTAGACCAATTTGGTTGTCCCCAATGGCCAAACACATTTCCATGGTAATGCATTCTAGGATAGATTGTTGCCGATGGTGCTGGTTGATAAGCTTGGTGAACCATAGGTGTTTGATTCCTAGGATAAGTATATCCCCAAGAAAGCGGAGTAACGACGGGTTGGACCCATGAAGGTCCTCCCTACCCAGAATAAGGTACAATCGTAGTGGAATTAGGAGGAGGGGTTTTTACTACTGGCGGTCCTGTTGGTAAATACTTCCCCATATTAGAAATAGTTCCTAGGTAGGTGATGAAACTTAGGCTGGAGAATGTCCCCCAGGTGTGGAAACTATCGGAGGATTCGAAACTGATAGGGAGTTTTTACTCAGTGGGGTGGGAGTGTAAGTTTGAACTGGGTTTTGAGTAACCAAATTTTGGGTTGGTGATTCTGGGAGAAGAGCTACTTGAGGTGGTGAAAGGGCATGATACCCAGGTGGAGTTGTTCTTTAAAGACTAGAAAGAGGAGATATACCTCTCCTCCTTAACTTTTCTGCGCTTTTGTGCAAATGCTCAATAGAATCTCGGAAAAAATCTTCGTTCGATGGAGAATTATGGATGAGTTTCCTTAAAGGGGTAAGTACAAAAGACTTCGATTCAGTTGTGGTAGTTTCATATTCAGAAATGGACTGGCCTAGGGATTTTCTCCAAAAAGGAGCATTTGGACCATATTTTTCCTCTATAGTTTCATTGGACAGGTGATTGAATTTCCAATTTGATGAGCCGGGTTGACCTTCCATTGGAAAGTGAAAGGTTGTTTCAACTGCAAAAGGTTGTTGGGAGAAAGGATTATCATAAATAGATAATTCTTCTCTAGTTTCAGTAGCTGAAGCATTTTCTATACGAGCATCAATAGAATTTGGTCCTTCCATGGTTTCACCTTCATTTCCTTCCACAGCAGTAGGAGAGTCAAGTGGTAAACCTTGCAATCTACGAGAACGCCTTGTAAGTTTCTCAACTAGCGTGATGGCTGAAACTTTCTACTCTAGGTCAATAAAGAGAAAAACACACACAAACAAACCTACGCAAGCTAAGGATACAAGCATACTTAAATGGCAGGATGGGATGAAGATGGCCAATCTCTCACTAGGATTTTCAAGTTGTCGCAACTCACGATATACCACAGAGTCCAACAATGAAACGTGACAAGGAATATTTGGGACCGTACCCTTGCCTGAACACCCAATTATCTGGACGACACGTGCGTACTAGCTCCCCGAGTGTTGTTCTCAGTGTATTTCTCCAACAAGACATCCAAATGGGTTTTCTTAGATGGTTAAGGAATCCTATAAGGGTCTCCCGATATACACAAGGTATGTGGGAGCTCAAATCCGTGTTAGTGTTGTCTAATGCACAACCGTTCAAAAGGGGCCCTCCAATATACAATCGAGTACGTGAAGTACCTTTCTATATACCTCAAGGGTACGTGAAAGATCATTCTATATACTGAAGATATGTGGAGGAACCAAACAGACCTCGGAATGCAGTGCAGGCATGAAACAAGAACTCCTATGTTTAAAGATGTCGGAACACGTCTCTATCCTATCACTCAAATTACTATAAATTTTATCCTAGGCTACCGTTTATTTTATCTGAATGGTTAGTGAAATTTTGTGAGGTGTACTTTAAAATGCAAATTATAATCTATATGTGATGCAACTTATTTTTCCTTCAATGAGAACTATCTAGAGTAGGGAAGAGACCTTTCTCTGTCTTTCAAAACACACCAATTCAATGTTACTTTCAACAACTCAATTCCAAGACCTAACCAAAGAATTATTTAAACACAAAACCTGTTCACCAATAAGAACTCTAATTCTCTGCATCAAGAAAAGAAAAGGAAGCCTCTAATGTTCATCAAAATTAAATTTTCTCAATACCACCCCAATAAGACCTACTTGCCTAAATCACTCATGCAAGCCAAGAATAAACCTTTCTAAGCATAAACAAGACAAGATAGCTAGTTTCTTTTTGTATTTTCAAATATAATTTTGAAACATAAAGAACATAAAGCAGCTAAAGTAAATTGATTTAAGAGATGCTACATGTTTTCTTTTTCAAAATAAATCTTTCAAAGAATGGACAACACAAATCAAAAAATCCAAAGCTGAGCTTTCACACAATTCCTTTTCACTAAGAATCCTTTGCTAAAAGAGAAAATAGATGTTTGGAAACTGAGCTCAACAAATGAGAATCATACTGTCAAAACCACCAGATTCAGAAATCAAGCACTCAAGCAAAACACACTGGAAATTTTGAGACAAGTAAAAACATCAAAAAATAAAATTTGTAGGCAGTATGGGAACCTACCTCGACGCACAGAAGGAGGATGCACCAGAGATTTGGTAGGATATCAACGCTTTTTGTCCACTCCAACAAGGAACTGATGGCACTTTCTGTAAACTGAGAGAAGGCGCTGCAAGTGTTGACTGTTAAGAGACAAAATGCACCTATAGGACAACGACACTCTATCAGATCGAGCTAAGTGCGCCAACAGATATGTAAATGGAAAAAATTAAATATATGGACAAGGAACAAAAACTGGAATGAGCGGGAGTGATAGAAGTAAAAACAACTTCCAAAAGAGGCAATTGACAGAGTAACAAGATGGATTTCTCACCTTATCCATTGAAATGAGCTAATGAAGAAAATGTAAATTCTACAAATGAGAAAGTTACCAACCGTTGTAGATCTAACTAGTTCTGCTTCCAAATTTGACCGGATATGCCCCAGATCTGACTGGATCAAGCTATCCCCAGTATGGTCACCAATTTTGTTTCAAGGAATTCTGCAACCAGCGTAGACACCGCTTGTTCCTCTACCCTGTATGATACAAGCATAGAACAAAAAAAAACACAACAGCATATCCTTTCCCTAGATAGTTAATTTACTCAACATAAACAACTCACATAACTCAAATCGGAATGCTTTGTCCTTATTCCATTGTTCTGCATGCAATCTTCAGTACTTGTAAAGAAGGATCTAGAAACAACATAACAAGATGAGAGCATTATGATAAATTGACAATCTATGCCAGTGATTAAGGAATCCAACAATATTTAATTGATATTGACACAAATTAAGTATGGGAAAGGGGAACACTTTTGTATTAATGAATAAAAGAAGGTCAAGATACAACCAAAGCCTTGATGTTGCTAGATTTGTCCTCCACAATGGACTTACAATTCTCTCACTCACAACAATCTCTTCACACATAGACTCACTCAAACTTGTCTCTAAACCAAATTTTCATCCAACAGTATAATGGTGCTTTCTTTGGCCTCCCTCACTTCCTCTATGAAGGCTTAATTTATAGGCCAAAAGGGATGAGATTCACTTAGGAAATGGATAGGATATGATCCCAATAGGTGAGGAAGGTGAATGCCACCTCTCCCTAGCTAGCAGGAACCAACTCCATGGAATATTTTTCAATGAAGCTTCTAAAATCTTCTTTTTTTAATTTTTAATTGCACCGGTGCTCTTCGCCTTAGGTGAAAATTCGTTGACGCTTATTGCTCACATGGAAAGAGCACTGATGGAGCCTATTATCAATAGAAAAAAGGCGTCGATGCTCTTTTATCCATGGGACAGTGCAACGATGGCGCTCTATCATAATTGAGAAAAGGTGTCAGTCTCCCTAACGATGGAAAAAGTCACCAAAGGAATCTTTGACCAAGATTTCTGAAGGGTCATCAGGAAACAGTGGATTTTTTAGGTACAACAAGGATTATACTGCTAAGAGGCTTGTTATCCTTCACTAATTACCCCAGGTCCACATGCACAGACCTAGATCTATTCATCATGTTGTTCAGATCAATCAATCACTACCACAGAGCTATTTTGATGGCACAGTGCAAGGCAGGTGCAATTGCGGTTCTACTAGGGGATTCCTCTACTTATTGGACAACCATTTTTACAAATTATCTACATTTATTGGTTTTCCAACCAACAACAAGGATGAGCTTATTGTAGTGTTGATGGTGCTTAAACTTGCTATATACATAGGCTGTAATAAACTCCAAGTTTATGGTTATTCTCTTCTTGTGATTGACTGGTTATTGCACAAAAGGCCCCCTAAGATTATTTTTCTTAAACCAATATATAAATAAATTGTTAGGAATCTCTTTCATTTCCAAGAGGTCACTTTCAAACACATATACCATGATAGGAATCATCTTTCCTATCAACTATCTAAGTAGGGGTTGCAGCTGTTATCAGGAATTATGCAATCGGTGCGGACATCATTTGTTCCTCTACCGTGCAAAGTACAAGTGTAGAACAAAAGAGCATAGCAGTACATCCTTTCCTTAAGTCATCAATTTGAACAACATGAAATAAAAAATATACCTCATATTTAAGTCTCTTTGTCCTTGTTCCAAAAATTCCTTACAATGTTTAACACCTACAAAACAGATCAAGAGACAAAAAACACAAAGTGAGAGTATCATGATAAACCAATTACCTCTATCAGTGATCAAGGAATCTGATAATATTCAGCTAAAATTAATAACACATCAAATATAGGAAAGGGGAACACTTTTGTGTTAATGATGAAAGAGAGTAAAGTACAACCAAGCATTGATGTTGATGGCTTTGTCCTCTACAAGGAATCTACAATCCTCTACAACTATGAGAATATCTCCACATACAAGCCAACTCTATCTTGCCTCTAACTTAGACTTCAATCTAAGAGCATAAGGGTACTTTCTTCGGCCTCCTTCACTCACATCATGAAGGATTCATTTATAGGCCAAAATACATGATATTAGCTTGGGGAATGGATAGGATGTGATCCCAACAGGTGAGGGATGTGAATGCCACCTCTCCCAAGCAAGTAGTAACTCACTCCATGGAGGCTTTTGCAAGGAAGATTCCAGAACATTCTTTTTCTCTTTTTTGGTCTATCAGCGCACCTAGCAGAAGGGGTAAGGGCATCGACCTAACTTGTTGTCAAAGAAAAGAGGGATTGACACTCCTTGCTCCACTGCAGCAAGCACCGTCGTCACTCTGTCAAAACTAGAGGAAAGTGTCACCCTTCCAAAATGTGGAAAAAACCTAACCAAGGTATCTCAGGTCTGGCTTTCTAAAAGGAAAATAAGCTATGGTGGAATTTCCAGGTGCAACAAAATTCCCCCAAAAGTATGAAGCTAGAGGGAAGTGATAGGTGAAATAGTTTTCAAGATATCCATCTGGTATAGAGGCAATGAGATATGAGCTCATAACTGACATAGGACCAATAACTGATTTTACCCAACTCAATCATGGTTGCGGACCAATACACTGCAGATCCATGATGACGACCATGTCATGGCTACCAATAATACACTATAGATCCATGAACAACTGATATAGGAGGTAGAAAATGGCTATGAAACATACAAAGTAGATCCATGTTATCTGACCTCAAATACTGAACACAGCCACCAAAAAATACAATGTGGATCCGTGTTAGGACTCTAACTAATCTTCAAACACAACCTAAGTATAGGAAACTATAATGACGAAGCCTAATCACTCAGGGTCTTAATTCCAATCCCCAACTGATACGATTCTAACCATGTGAATAGTTGTCTTGACGTCAAACATGGCATAAACCGCTTGATTACCAGTCATTGATGAAAACTGTTAACAAGTTAACAAGTGCGAGGGAAATCATCATTAATGTCAATGATCCCCAAGGTATCTTAGTACATTCTCCCAAGTGTGAATAGATGTTTTGGATTCGAACACTTGATAGAATCTTTCAATCAGAGGTCATTGATTAAAACCCATTGTCGAAAGCGAGGAGACCTGCCATTGAGGCATTCAGGCTTCAAGGTACTTGACTAGGTTTCTAAGTCTGGTTCCTGGATAGTCAGCTGAAATTGATAGGAATAGACTTGTCATAGGAGGTCCATGATGATTCCTCCATCATTGACATGAAACAAGGAACAAAATTTGATTTGAAGTCATGAAATTGACTCAGACACGACTGACTTTATGGATAGGCAGAGTTACTGATGAGTTATTTTTCTTAAGAGACATCCCTTGAACAATTTGCGGCACAACAAGTGACTTGGAAACATTGACTTGAAGAGACTAGAACCAGGTATAATGCAAGGAATATGATGGAGCATTCTTTGAATTAAATCAAAGGAGTCAGGTGACTCACAAAAGTGGAACATCTCAGAGACAAGCTAAATACCCAATTGTTCAAATATGCAAATGCAGACAGGTGCCATGTTCAAAGGTGGACTATAGACTGCCATAAATACAAATGAAAAACATTCCCATTTCCTTTAATTTCCCCATCTCGAAAGATGAGTGCCTCTTTTCGTTTTTACGAGTCTAAAGAGGGTAACAAACACTCGTTGTATCTCATCAAGTGATGAGTCCATTCTCACATGTTTTACGAACCTGAGAAAGGAGGGGTTCCTTCCCAGATAGGGTCTTCCATCGTTTGATTTTATGAGTACGGTGAAAGTGAAATCAGTATTGTTCATGTTTAGAGAGTTTGAACGAGGACATAAGGAGACTCCAAGAGGTTCCTTTTTCGTAAAATAGGCCTAATAAATCCGAAAAAAGTGATAAACTACTACCGACTGGTCGATCGTTCTGATACTTTTACAAGCGTGAACGTAACAAGCTCACTTGGAAATATTTTTGTGTATTTAGGGAGACTGAAAAGAGCTTAAATATAACTCTGTAGTGGGTTTCCTTTTTCATAATCCATTTTTAACGAGTCTGAAAAAAGCGAAAAAGTGGACTTGACACTCTTTTACTGGCGATTTAACGAGCATGTGAAAAGTGTACAAAAATGCTTGGTACTTTTTTAATTTCACTCTAAGCTTGAAAAAGACTAAAAGAGCTTGTTTCATAACCATGAAACAACCTTTGACCTGAAAGCTCAAAAACACATTAAAAATCCAACTCTATTAGAACTATATTAATACAAGTGATAAAACCCACTTTTATAAAATAATTTTGGATTTCAAAAGTAATTAAATTATAATGAAATAATAAAAAGTTTCCAAAATTACTATAAATAGAGAGGAATAGTAAAACTTTTACCATTTTTACTCTAACCACTTGGAGAGTTTGAGAGTTGGAGTGAAAGAAGGAGAGCTTCCACTGGTGATTGCAAGTGTCTCCACCCATTGCTTATTGATTTTGTTGGAAGAGGTAAACTATTAAACATTATTTTTCATGCCTATGGTAAATTTTTAATTTTAAACAAAGATAGGAGGTTCTGATTGGATTAAAAGGGGATTTCTGACCGTATTAATGAGGTTTAATAGGAATTTTGGGGGTTCAAAACCCTGGCCGTAACGGCCTTTTCTTTTTCTCTCCATGAGCACGATGCCGCTCTGTCGTGCTGGGAAAGGTGCATCGTAGATGCTCTGTCCACAGCCGCCATAGGCATCGGCCATTGGCGGTCTATGTATGCAGAGGCAGTTGCACCGTAGATGCTCTGTCCACAAAAGGAAAAGGCACTAAAGGCCCTAAATTTTGTAAAAAATAAGCCCTGCTCCCATCAAAAATCAATTTTTTCCTTTTGTTATTTAAAAATGCCATTTTGATGTTCCCTTATGCCCATAATGTGATTTCTCATAAGTATTTTGTATGTCTTACAGGTGCAAGACAAAACTCACATCATGGTTATTTAGAAAGCACGTGAACATGAGATGACAGACTTCCAGGCTATCAATGATCAAGCTACTATAGATGCCTTACAGAACTGTGGGCTACTGAAGTATTTTAGAGTACCAGGCATGAAGGCATACATCTGTCTATTGGAGTACATTATAGACATGTGGGATCCGGAGCAGCAACACTTTGTGGTCAGGATCCACACCTTGACCATAGAAATTGAGGATATTTACTTCTCGACTGGTTTGTCCCGAAGAGGGAGATCAGTAGTCTTATCTGGCCCACGAGGAGGAGATTCCTCCTTGGATGATTTGATTGACCAATATTGTGCATTGGGCATGCATGCCCAGTCTAGGAAATTACACATCCAACAGATAGTGTATCATCCTTTGAGGATGGTAGTGTACACTATCAAGAAGGTGGACGGGACTAGATCCACTCACCTGACTATTAGGTCACATATGTTGTATGTCCTAGAGTGCATGGAGCCTACAGTCTTCAACTGGTGCGAAGGCATGTTGGTGAGTCTGAAGGACCAACTAAACAAGTGCAAGCAGGGGATGCTTAAACAGTTCGGCTATGGAGCTGTGGTGGTGTCTTTCATTTTGCGGAGGGTGCCCCACATGAGGCCTCAAGTGACTGTGAGCAGAATTGATCCTAAGGATCCTAGGATGCTCAGGTGGGTTTACATTATGGCCCTCCATGGCGGCAGAGGACCCAAGGTTGTCTACGGAGAAGTCTTCTTTCGCTGGTTGAGGGGCCAGCTACTCATGATCGAGGATTATTCCTATGAGGGGGTAGACTTATGCGATGACCCAGAGCTCGCACTTCCTAAGGGGGAGGAGTGGGATGACCAAGGTAAGAAAGACACTACTCATCATGTTTTTTAATTTTTTCAAGTTTATTTCATTTTTATTTGTATTACTAAGACAAGTGGAAATGGTTTTATGCAGACATCGGACCAGTTCATCCAGCTGGTATGTCGCCTCTTGAGAGGCAGGCAGGAACCAGGGATATGGTGGCTTATCACTTCGAGGAAAATGAGGATCTTGGATATTTGGAGGAGGACCTCAATCGTTTGATTGTAGGTATTCTTGATGTGACCACCGATGACCTACCCAGGCGTTATCAGCGCCATACTGTAGGGGTCTCTGGACGGTTTGTCGGGCTACTACACAGAGTAGCTCAAGCCATTAAATATTATCATGAGCACCGTGAGGATGATGACTAGTCTACAGGGATTTTCCACTTTTGTATATATATACTGAAAGCTTAAAAGCTTCATATTTTTCCCTATATATGTATATTTTGAACTTGATATAGTCCCGAACTTTGAGGGCACTGAAATCCTGATGCTTCAGCCCAATTTTGTATCTCAGTCTTACAATTTTATATATATATGACAAAAATTTTATTTACAATTGTGTGTGAAAGAGATGTGATGTGTGAAATGATTGCCTACTTATGAATTTAGATGTATGTTATTATGTTACAAATGGACTTTTAATTATGATCAATATACCAATCTAAGACATAATTAGCTAGGGAATATTCCACATCATTCAAATGTCTCACAACGTGTTGATATGTAACTTGCTCAAAAGACCTCTCTAAGAGTCTAACCCTTTGGAATGTATAAAGGAGTAGAGGATTTCGGACGATATAGACTTGGTTAAGCTATTGAACAACTAGTCCGGAGTCTAGGTAAAACCTAATCTCCCTTGCATCATTATCTAGGGCTTACATCAACAATCCAATCACTGCATGATATTCTGCTAGATTGTTGGTGGAGGGACCTAAGAAAACACCCTTTGAACTCACCAGATCACCTGTAGGAGAGTACAATACCCAGGCTACTGATGCAAGGTTCAGTGTATAGCGATTAGCACCATCCGCAAAAACAGAAAAGTAGTCATCTATCCATTAGACATAAGACATACATAAGTAGGACTTTGAAAAAAATATCTTAAATCACACAAAAACCACACTTACAAAATAATACACACAACAAAATATAAACAATATTTACAAAGATCCTATGCTAGATGACCTAGGCATAGTATATTTTAAGGTAGAGCTCGTTAAGGGTAAGTGCTTGACATGTAAAAAACGTAGTACATGGGGTTAGAGTCAGCATAAATAGTATCATGCAATACACGTCATAGTATATTTTAAGGTAGAGACCGTTACTTGGGTAAGTACAAAAGACTATGTCTAAATGCCTACATCGATGCACAGAAGCACGCTGCACCAGAGCGTTGTAGGTGGACTGGTGCTCTTTGTCCACTACAGTAATGCACCATCGACGCTCTGTGTGAACTTCAGAAAGGCGTTGTCGATGCTGATGATCAAAAGCAAAAAAGTGCCTTGGAGGGGTTGGTGCTCTGTCAACCATAGGAAAGTGCGCCGACAGATCAATAGATGAAAAAAAAACTAAGGATCTATAGGAGAAACCAAAAAATGAAATGAGTTGGATTGCAAAGAGTGAACACCACTCCTGAAACAGAGGAAATAATCAAAACGGTAAGATATATTGCTTACCTTATCAGCTGAAATGACTAAAGGAAGAGAAAATGACCTTCATAGCGAGATGGTTACCAAATCTTGTAGATCTGACTGGATCTGCACCAGATCTGATTGGATCTACCAGGGATCTAACCGGATTAGGCTATCCCCATCAGAGTCACCAATTTTGTTATCAGGAATTATGCAATCGGTACATACACCGTTTGTTCCTCTACCCTGCAAAGTACAAGTGTAGAACAAAAGAGCACAACTGTATATCCTTTCCTTAAGTAATCAATTTGAACAACATGAAATAAAAACTATCTCTCAGACCTAAGTCTCTTTGTCCTTGTTCCAAAAAGTCCTTACAATGTTTAACACCTACAAAACAAATCAAGAGACAAAAACACAAAAGTGAGAGTATCATGATAAACCAATTACCTATATCAGTGATCAAGGAATCTGATAATATTCAAATGAAATTAATAACACATCAAAAATAGGAAAGGGGAACACTTTTGTATTAATGATGAAAGAGAGTAAAGTACAACCAAGCCTTGATGTTGATGGCTTTATCCTCTACAACGAATCTACAATCCTCTACAAATATGAGAATCTCTCCACATGCAAGGAAACTCTATCTTTCCTCTAACTCAGACTTCAATCCAACAACATAAGGGTACTCTCTTTGGCCTCCTTCACTCACATCATGAAGGCTTCATTTATAGGCCAAAATACATGAGATTGGCTTGTGGAATGAATAGGATGTGATCCCAATAGGTGAGAGAGGCAAATTCCACCTCTCCCAAACAAGTAGAAACAAACTCCACAGAGGCTTTCGCAAGGAAGATTCTAGAACATTCTTTTTCCCTTTTTTGGTCTATCGGCACACCTAGTATAAGCGGTAAAGGCATCGACCTAACTTGTTGTCAAATAAAAGAGGGATCGACGCTCCTTGCTCCACTGCAATAAGAACCATTGGCGCTCTATCAAAACTGGAGGAAAGCGTTGCCCTTCCAAAATGTGGAAAAAAGCTAACCAAGGTATCTCAAGTCTGGCTTTCTAAATGGAAAATAGGCTATGGTGGAATTTCCAGGTGCAAAAGGAGCTTGCAGAAGGTACATTAACTTCTTAGGAGATTAACAATGACACCATCAAAGAATTTATGAACCCCTTTTATTTTATTCTATACCCTCTTTTATTTTAATCCAGGCCCATTACACATGGGAAATTTTGATTGTTGCACCACTATGTGTTTACACTATCTTGTTTCTTGAACCTATGCATGTATTTGGGATATGAAGCAAACCTTTTTGACAATTTACCTAAATTGTACGAAACATATATGTATGTTTTTTGAATGACTTTTATGTAAGGTTTCCATGGCCAATGAACAATATGGCCTTTGAGTTAATAATAATTCAAGTTGTGATCTTTTTCCCCGGGGAAAAAAATCTCTAGGAAAATAAGTAACTCTAAAAAAAACTAGTTGTAGGAGAAGAAGTAACTCTAATAAAAAAAAACTAACATAATTTTGTAGACTAGTGTTTTACAAGAAGTAACTCTACTTAAAAACTCGGAACAATGCAATCTTCAAGGAATGTTTATATCATGCCTTTAAATTCCTTGATGTGTAACTGTCTCATTTTTTTACTTTTTTTTTAGCAGTAGTCTAAATGTTATACATTTTCAACTTTTCGGGTTTTTTTTCTTACTTGTTTTTCACATAATATGGTAGAAATTTTAGATTTATTCTTAAAAAAAGCATATGATAATTGTTAAGCTTGCATAATCTTGATGCCTTTGGGATATTTAAGTCCGATGAATCCATTTATACATTAAAAAATGTGATGTAAACACTTTAAAATTAAAATTTTGGAGAAAATCATTAACTGGAGTCTGATAAAAAACTCACTAGAAACTCCAAAATGTCTAACAAATAAACTATTCTTTTTATGTTGTAGTTTCAAATATCATGTAAATAAATTATGAATAAAAAAAGAATGCCACTATAACTAAGTAAAAAAGGTAGTGTAGCCTTTCCAATCAGCATTCAAATTTGAACCCTTCCCAACCCTTCGGAAGGATTTTGGCCATTCCTAGAAGTGTAAAGTTAAAATTTCCCTTAAAAAAAAATCTGAATTTTACCCTTCCAATTAAGAAGGACATAATTTATATCAACATTTCAAAAGAAGGGAAACATTAGAAATTAACCATCCATATAAATTTCTTAAGATGTTGAAATTCCTAGGCTATAAAGTGTGACTCATTGTTCAAAATGTTGGAAATATCGTAAATTATAATCACCCACTCACTGCTTAGTTTTGCAAGATGACTAGTGATGATTGACGACTACGAGGCACTGGCCACCGGGATGTGACTCTAAATCCTGAGTCACTTGGGGCTACTATCTAATGTGTGACAATGTTTCAACGACTGTGGTTGTAACAACAAAGAACAACTACTAGTCTACTACTAGGCCCAAAATGAGCCCAAAACTTTGTGCCTACTACCTATGTGAACCTGGCTACCAATGTCTAGTCATATTTTGTCAAAATGAAATTGAAATGGAAATTTTGGTGAGTCCTCCTCTACAAGACTTCATTTCATGCATAAATATCATGGACTCGCTAAAACTATATAAACAACCCTCAATGTCATGCAACTACAAATAATGGCATGCAACTAGGATCACAAACTATGCAAAGGTTTATTTATGCATTGATATAGAGATATGTCACTTGGAATACGATATGGAGGAACAATGAGTTAGAAAAACCATTTGGACCAAAGCACCACAATACTAAAATTGGCTCAAGAATAGTCTTCAATTTGATGGGTAGCATGATCATGATGTAATCTCCTTTCGTCCTTCCAAACATGTGTGGTTTCTCACAACATTTGTTCTCGACACTCGCCACCAAAATACATATAAAAATGGCATGTATTTACATCATCTTCTCTTTTAATCCTCACCTAATAGTTATAACTAAGGCCTATTTTTCCTGTACATCCTCACCTCATAGTCATAACTAAGGATTATTATGCACACACATACTCACCTTATAGTATTAATTGGGTCAAGGGCAGAGACAACCATAAAATATCAAATGTGTCAAGATGCAAAGAGTAAGAAACAACTATAAGTAAGTCTTATATTAAATTTACCATATAAGTATTTAATTGACACTATAAACTGATATTTGACACACTGGATTGTTGATATCTTCTCATCACTCCTTACCAATGTGATTGCAAGGCATTCTTTGAAGGTGAAGTCCGTAATTTTACATCTTCCTCGTTCTCGTGTCTTTTGGTGAGACAATAAGGAGGGTAGTGGCCCAAATCAGCATGGAAAATAGTTTTGATACACCAAATCGTGGAATGGTACAAAACACAACAAATTTTAGATCCTCGAGCTCTTAATTACTAACACATACAACTTTCTCAAATCCAACCATTAACAAACTTCTTTTGGTGTTTTGGGTCAATTTAAAAGGAGGATTGTCAAGACTCGGACATGTAGTGAGTTGCAAGGCTCCATTTGACATGGGATTGATTCCATTTCCCCTCCATCCCATACCTATATGTTATCGTGACAAGTGTTGAACAACAAAAATTGATTCCCTGGCCCTGGTAATGCTATCGTTTCTAACTTGCTTGTTACATAGTATTTCTTTTAGTGTTTTCTATGTTATGTATGTTTTTTCTTAGGCATCCAATGCCGATCATTCTTACATCTCTCATGATTGGATGGCTTCCCTCTCTTAGGTTTGAATTAAGTTTTTGGTTGATTTTATATGTATTTTTTGGTTGTAGGTTTATTATAGCATGGATTCCTTTTGTACATAGTTAACAGTAAGTAATTCTCTCATTGTTCTAGTTTCTTTTTAAGACTATATCTAATTACAACGTCCTGCATTATGCATAATATCACACAAATGTTGCAATATGGTTATTGCATAGTCTAAGTAGTTTTTCTATATAATGGAGTGTTCTCCAACTCGAAAAAATATAATATAATAGTTGTTATGTTATTGAACTATAAAATTAATGTGTTCAAATTAGGTTTTTATTGAAAATTTATCATTTTTTTGTGTAGATATTAGAGGGTGTTCAATTGTTTAAGATTGTAAAAATTTGAAAGAGCAATATTTGTTTTTTGCATTTTTGAAGGAAAACAGTTTAGTTAATTTATACTTATAAATTGAAATACAATTATTTATATTACCCTTCATTTTTTAAGCGCTCTAAGAATAAATGCCCTTCTAATTGAAATTAAAACCCACCTTCAAATTTGATCACTTATCCCCATCCTATTAAAGGAAAAAAGACAAAAAGACAAAATTAAGTGCGATGTCGTATAAGGACAAAACGTATATAGAATAAGATAAAGTGATAAATAGAGATATAGAAAATTAACCTTCTATACTTGTGTTAGAGCGGTGATATCTCGATAAAAACATTAAAAAGGTGAAAGATATAACGGTTACTTCTTAATTACATTGAAGGTGTTATTTAAGGGGCTTGTTCCTCTAGAGGTTTCGTAGTCTGTCGACGTCATATGAGGAGCCTCCTTATTTCTTTGTATATTATCTACAGACTCTGCCACATCTCAAAATGTCACACGCATCGCATGGGATCCCCTGGCTCTTTCCTCACTTTCGTCCAGAAAACGCGTCAGGTATTTACTTATCCTTTGGCATTTAAAAAAACCTTAGAGCACTCCAAAATATATATTCTCTACTTCTTTGTGTCCAATTATTTCATTGCTCTTCCACTACCATCCAAAATGTCGGGTTCATCGCAGCTTCAATGCACCTTGTTTATTATCTCCACTGCCACTATATTTGTGACTCTCATTTGTTGTGGCTCATCTATTACTTCTAGGTCTCCTTGATGTGGGGGAGGAGATCGAAAGGTGCTTCTGTACTTCAAGGCTAGGATTATCGATGACCATTCCATGTGTTTGTACTCATGGAACATATTCAACTGCTACAAGTGGGAAGGATTATCCTGCAATGGTCAAACTGGACGTGATGTGGGACTCCTGTTGCATGGGATTTACACCCAGGATGACTCCATATTTGATGTCTATATGAAAGGCACATTGTAGAGATCCTTGAGAGATCTTGAGTTTCTAGAAAAATTGAACCTAGAGGACTTGAAAAAAATCATAGGATCCATTTCCTCATCACTCAGGAAGCTCTAGTGGTTGAAGCAGCTCGTTCTCGATAGTAACAATATCAACGGTTTGATCCCTTCGTCTTTGGGAAATCTCCACAAGATCCAAGCATTGTATATGTCGGATAACTGGATTAGTGAAAGCATTCCAGCTATTTTTGGAAGTCTCAAGTATCTGATTATTTTGGATCTCTTCAACAACATGTTGATGGGTATTGTTCCCGCCTATATAACCCATCTTGTCAAGCTCGCTACTCTCTATATCCATGGCAACCTTCTCAGTGGCTTCATTCCTCTGTCTATAGGGAATTTTTTTTCTCTACAGATGTTGTATATGTCTGAGAATAGGCTCACGGGAAGCATACCGAATTCTATTGGTATGTTAATGAATGTTTCCATCCTATACCTCTATTCAAACAATCTCATCGGAAACATCCCACCATCAATAGGGGCTATCACGTCTCTGACATTTCTTCGTCTTGAGGAGGATGAATTGGGAAGATATCTGCCATTCAGTATGGGAGGTCTAGTCAATCTGCAGCACGTCACGATGACGGGAAACATGATCAAGCCTCACAGATATCTACCTAGACAATAAAAATTTGTCGGGTTTGATTCCCAAGTCTATAGGAAAGATTTCTAAACTTCAGCTTCTCTATCTCTCGGGGAGCCTTCCAAAGGAATTAGCAGAGCTTCCTATTCTACAAAACTTGGAGTTGAATGACATTCACTTGAACGAGGTAATACCCAATGAGTTTCTCAATCTCATGTCTATGTTACAACTGAACATGTCCCATAATTCTCTGTCAGAAAAGATCCTAGTCAGAGGCATGCTTCAAAAGTTTCCAATTTATCAATTTAACACCATCGCTAAATTTCAAAGGCTAATCAACCTAAATACTTAACAATAATTATTTAACAATCTAATCACCTGCTCCAACGACATAGAGGCTAAACTGGAAGATAAAATGACAGATATCGTAGGCAAGGCCCAGTTTATCGGGATAACTCATTGTAATGTTGCAGGGATCATCCTTCTTCTGCCCCAGTCCAAACACCACCATCTCGTCATTGATAAACCCAAACTCTAAATGTAAAACAAAATGTGGAGATGGGTTGGTTCAGAGCTCTACAGTTCGAATTCTCAAGAGGCTCTTTCATTGATCCGTCGGAATTTACTTCCATGTAAATATGGAAGCACCAATGGAGATATGAGATGGAGTTATGTCTCCTTTCCTTTCCATCAGGTGTGATCTCAGGCTTCATCCTATGCTACCCATTCAAAAAATCGAGAGGCCAAAATACAGACTCGACCATATACTTGTTTGCAAGAAATGGGAACGATGGTTTCATGGGTTCAAACAATAAGGGGGGAACAACTGCAATGCACATGAACAAAGCGGCTACCCTGCGACTCTTATACCCTTGTTTCAACTTTCTCTCCATGATTAAGACATATTACATCCTTAAAATTGATCCTTTCCTTCTTGAAGCAAATTTTTAGTGGTATGAAAAGAATTTATGAGCATATTATGCAGTAAAAGTAATGACAATACTCCTCAGACCTATGGAATGTAGCTTTAATGAGATTGAGACCAATAAACATTTCGATTTACAGGGATGGAGGACTGCAATATTGTGGCATTTTTTCTTGTCAATGTTTGTTGTTCCAACTCTTATCTAGAGGGTTCGAGATTTCTGAGTGCCATTTCCACTTGATGGCAGGTAGACTCATCCTCGATAGCACATGAAAAGGGTTATATTGTGTCCCGATGAAATGAGTTCGTGTGCTGTCACGCTCTTCAACATACTAGTCATGCCATCTTCCCCCTTCACGTGATGGGTTGTTGGGAAGGATGTGGCATGTTCCTTATCCCTTCCAAGAAAGGGATAAATTATTTCCAATTTTGAGTTTGCAATTAAATTTGTACAATTTCTCACAATACTAAATCTCAGTCAGATAATACATTGCAAAATTATTCATTAGCATAAGTGATCTCAAGTGTTTTACTTTTTTTTATATGTAATCACGTTTGTTGTAATTATAACTATAGTTTGCCCTTTTCTAGATCATTAAAAAAAAACATGTTCTGAATATGATAAAGTGCCAATTAATCATATTATCGTCTCAATTTTTTGGGTGCATGCAATTGATTATCTTTGGTCTTCTTCCATGCCTCTAGATCCTACCGTTAATCCATATTTTTCTACGGTCGATACTCGAAAATTGCCTTAAAATCCTTGAAATCCTTGAATGGGATATCCCTACGATGCGGAATCAATCTTTATATGAATGAAGACAAGTTCAATTTCTTATATAGTTAAGCAGGACATTGTTGAGGAGCGAGGTATAATCCCTTACATCATGGTGATCGAGAATCTCTATTATGTGAATATGGTTATTGGATTGAATAATAATTTAATAAGTAAAAACTTTATAGCTCGATGTATCAGAGCATTGTTATCGCATGATAATGAAAGAGAAGGAAAATACAAGTATCAATGAAAATGAGAGGTCTTATCTTACTTTTATAAACATATTAAAACTAGGTAAATAACTCCATCATTAAATTTGATAACTGAGTCACTGCCACGTGTGCACTCATACAGTCACACGTTCAAGTTAAATTATATAAACAAGTTAAATTAAGGTAAATGGATGATAACTCATCCATAAACTTTGACAATGAAGCCACATGCCAAGTATGCACTCATGCAGTGACAAGAAAGTTAAATTATATAAATAAATAAATGTTTGTTGGGATGTGGTATGATAATACCATGCTTGATGTGATAATAACATAATAACATAGATGCGACTATTAATATAAAATACAATTTAATTTTTACAATTTAATTATAATGGGATATAAAATATAATTTATTTTTTTATAATTTTATTAGAATGAGTTATAAAATATAATAAATACTTTTTACAATTTTATTAGAATGGGTTGTTGGAATCTTTATTGAAGTAGATAGTTTTCACGATTGTCATTACATGGATTTAATATCTCTAACTTTCCATTATATGAGAAGGCAACAACAATGAATCTCATTCTTCATGAACTATTCATATATGATTTGATGATTTTGAATTTGCATGGCTCTATGTTGCATCTAACTTCATTTAGTGTTTCTGGCCACACCTTTACAAAATTCTTCATCATTTGATAAACATAGCGTACAAATGGATTAACATCTCCAATAAATTATCCTATAGTCTGTCTTTGATATAGTGTGATTTACATTGGGAAACAACATGTTCACCCCTCTTTCTTGATGGTATTTAGCGCCCGTGTAAGAATGATCAATCGTAGGGTCAAGATGATAGAATGACATTTTGATTTGTTGAATGCCAATCACATAGCAAGACAATTCCTTAAAGATTTGACCTTTGTGATGTTGTATATAGGTGTAGGTTGGGGATATTAGGTTTAATGGTTGGAGTAAACACCTTCGATGCCTTTTACTAATTCACCGAGTTGCATGAGCTTCAGAAACTTCCATAACCCAAGGTAAAGTTGTAAGGTGAGAAACACATCGTTAAAAATTTACTAGATGTGTTACTTCAATGAAGAAAGACCACTCTAGCTTTAAATGTATGGCTACTACCTAATATATCCACTCAACTAAATTAGTCCATGGTGGCTTGGTGAGGTTCTTAGCATTGAATTCCGCATCCATGGTTAATCATTTTAAAATATAACATAAAACATAAGCATAGCATACATAAAACTCTAGCCTATAGGTAAATTAGTGTGAAGTCCAAACGTTGATTTTCAAGCACAAAAAACATTGAGAGAAAACAAGGAAAAAAATCAATGCATAATTTTAAGGATGTCATCAATGAAGATCCTTTTGACAAGTGAGAAAGTGTTATAGATTTTCATGCTAAAACAT
The DNA here is from genome assembly GCA_001517045.1 of Pseudotsuga menziesii. NCBI lineage: Eukaryota > Viridiplantae > Streptophyta > Pinopsida > Pinales > Pinaceae > Pseudotsuga > Pseudotsuga menziesii. The sequence continues at coordinate 33,640 of LPNX010333337.1, read as the reverse complement.
AAGAGAAGGGAAAAATTGGCAGTAAACAAGGAACAAATTGCAACATCAAAGAAAATGCAAGAAAAGGTGGTGTCAATATTATCATCCAACCACCCACAATTTTAGATCATATTATATACTAGATAGAAAATTTCCTTTTTATTAATAAAAAATACACTATATCAAGATTATATAAGCTAAAAGTCTTGTAATCTTGCATCCTATGGTTATGCAATGAGAAGTGCATTTGGTTATGGAATTGGATTTGAAACCATGGTTTCTTGTTTTTGTTTGACAATCAAATTCGTAAAGGGTTTAGATTTTGGAAACAATCTTCTATCAAAGGGGTACTAATGTCACCCAACTTTGTTTCTGACAGCTATTGAAAAACATCCACAATGCTACACCAACTTTAGAACACTAGAGCCTCCTCCCATTTAGGAATAATATATTATTGTCAACAGAGAAGCATTCAATATTTGACACATCAATCCATCTCTTTGCAACAAACAATCTTGCAAACAATCCTAACAAATACACGTTCCAAGTATTAACTATTCCTATTGCATGATTTGCCGCAGATTTCACCAATGGTTAATATGCAAAGCAAGATGATGCTCATCAACTAGAAAAACAAATATTGTTGTGTAGGGAAGCGAGTAATGCTATCCTGCAGTTTATCAGCCCAATCATGATTACTAAATGGTTCACTCGGAGTGGTCATTCAAATTGTATAAACACCTGGATCTAGCCCTCCTAAGTTACCAACCTATGTTGGCATGGCATTTGTTAGTTACATTGGGCCTCCATGGGACCAATCTCAACCAAATCACATAGCAATTCCACCCATAAATCGAAGTAATAAGAAACAAATCCCCCTCAGTATGGTTTGGGCATTGACTATCCATAAATCCCAAGGATTGACATTAACAAGGTCAACCATTGACATTGGAAACAATGAATGTCAAGTCTTGACCTTTTACAACATTAAAAGGAATCTGAATTGCACCATCGTTCTCCTTCAAACACTATGCAAAGATGAAAGACGCGTCATATGCCTCACTTTGAAAGAAAGAAGATGCACACTTCCATTCTTTGTCCATTTCACACTTAAATTGCAACCCTCAATCATTGCACCCTGCCACCCCAATCAAATGAAAATACCAATGTTGAATGCAAATATAACTAAAGTCAAGCTTGATCACTACCTATCCCTTTAATATTTTACTCACATATATATACATTTTTGTGTGATAAATTATTGTACATTTCATTTTACTTGCCTTAGACTGCATAGGTTTCTATTTATAGCTTATTAGTATTATTTACATATACACAACTTTCTTTCATCTTACAACATATTGAATTTATATTTTATTTCACAGAGAAGTATATGCTAGTAAATATATTCTTGATTTCAAAAAGATATCACTTTATAATGTTTATATAAAATTTAGTTTTATTATACATAGAATAAGCTCCGCTGCTCCACAATGGTGTGAGTTGCTTCATTGAACTAAATTATCAATAACGAATACCAATAGTCAACGAAGTAAAAGATCGAATGGGGAGTGGAGTAGACTTTTGTTTAAAGGAAGCTTGCGCACGCACTTTCTTAGTTGCCCACAAATTTAGAAACTAATCACAAAGAGCATTCGATTAAGGAAAAGTAGATACGGTTCGAAAGGATACTAAGCTAAGCATCATCACCTTCTTGTCTTTCATTTTCATTGGGAATGCAACTCATAATGGAAGATGTGGTGAAGCATGGTATTGTATTTATGAGGCGTTTTGAAAAATGACCATGCAAATTTTCAAAATCAGCATGGTTTTTTTTTCGTTTTTTTGGTAAGTGATAAAAGGTTGTTTTGGGTGAGTGTCAAAATCAATATTAATTGTTGCATGTATTCAATCTTGCTTTCATCAACTTACTTAAAATTCAAGGATATCCATATTAAATGAGGCCTTACAAACCAAACTATACTGAACATGCTAATAGTGATTTAAATCACAAGGTTTGGTGGATGAAATCTTAAGAAGAGATAAATAAAGCCAAAACATTAGTCCAAAAGGGTTAACCTCAATTGGTAAGACGTGCGTACACTCTCTCAATTCAGGGGCAGGTCACAAGTTTGGGCCTTGAGTCCTTTGGGTTTAGACCTTTTACTAGGATGGCAGACGGTTTACCACCCTTACCATCCATGAAATATAAAGAAGTATTGATAAGTTTCTCGATCAAGTTTCCTTAAAAAAAAACCAAAACATTACCATTTATCCTACACCTGTCACTTACATTGCTTATCAAATATCCATCATGTTTTATTCAAACCATGCTTAATAAAAAACAAAGATATATATAAAAAACAAAAATTTTAAATCAAAAAGCAAATCTAAATAAAAAACAAAAATTTTAAATCACTATCTCCACTTTAAAATTTTAATTCAAAGAGTAAATATAAATAAAAAAACCAAAATTTTTAAATCACTATCTCCACTTATATATATATATATATACGAGATAGGTTATACTCATTTAAAATTAATATCAATTTATAACTATTTGTATAAGAATGGTCACATACAATTATTGTTTATGCAGATAGTATATGTTATAATATTCCTTATATATTAAATTGAACAGCTGTGCAAATATGTACACTGATATATTCTTTTGTACTTGTTAAATTTGTCAAGAATGGTCACATACAATTATTGTTCATGCATGTAGTATTATGTTATAAGGTTCCATGTATATTAAATGGAAAAGCTGTGCAAATATGTACTCTGATATATTCTTTTGTACTTATTAAATTTGTCGGTACGTAAACAAATTATATAATTTATTTAATAATTTTTGTACCATCTTTTACGAGATTTCGTTTGGCCGACAACGTACAAGTGCTAGGTAACTATTTCGGGACGTTTTAAATTATTTCCCACCAAACACTTGTGAAAATATGTTAATCTCAGACCTTGGACCTTTGCTGGAATGGCTAAAGGATCTTCGGGGCATCAAGGATTTGACTGTATTTGTTGGTTTGGTTAGATAGATGAAATTCAGTGAAAGTATATCAAGGATCTGGCTGTATTCGTTCGTTTGGTTAGATAGCTGGAATTCCTTCAAATATACTTTGACGGTTTAATATGAGAAAGATGCAAGATATTTGTTCAACTTAATTTTAAAAGTAATTAAATAAATAATAGGTAGAATTTTAGTTTTTTTCAAAAGAAAAGGAATTTTTTTTTGCTATTTTATTAAATCAAAGGAAAAGTTTTTACATAGATCATGCTTTCATACTTCATCCTTTTTTGAGAAGGCTTCTTTTAGAATACTTCTTCTCTTTTGACTTACGACACAAAACATACTCTTTACATATAAACTAGATCTTTCCATGGAACCAAAAGGTTACAAAAAAGAGTTAACTTCGAAGCTTTCTTAACAAAAATCAAGCCACATCGATCAAATCAACCTCTCCTTCATTAAGCAAAAGCCCCTCCAAATATTCTTGATACAACAAAGAACCTACCTTCACATTAATAGCCTTTATAGAAAGACAAACAACCATTATATTGAAAGATCTGGGAACATGTTTGAAAGAATTCTGAACGAATAAGCTTTTTAATACCATTGCTTGAGCATCAAAACCTATAGATTGTAATTACCATTAATCCATTCAATTATCACTTTAGAGTCATCAAAAATATTGATATCTGAGATACCAATAAGGGTAACAAACTGTAATAAACCCCATAAACTCAACAGTTCAGCTTTAGTGTTGGTTCCCTTCCCTTCACCCAAACATAGAGTAAAATAACATTCCTTATTTAAACTAAGAACCATTCCACAACTAGGAGTTTGAAGAAGCTTCGTCAATAAAACCTTCAACAAAGAAAGCAGTGATATCTCGAGGGTATATCATTTTAGTCTTCTTTGAATGATTCAATTCTATATATTCATTAAAAAAACTAATCCCTCTAACCCCATAGATCATTTAAATGGATAAAGTATTTTGAAAAACAACCTTATTCTTCATAATCCACAATAAAAATAGGAAGAAGACTCAATAACTCAAACTCTTAGAACCAACTCAGTAAAGAAGTCTTCTAAATCCTCAAACCCCGACTTATCACTGATACGAACCAAATCTTAGCTAGAATTTTAGTTTATTAACAATATATTTTGAAAAAAATTGAATTAATTAAATTTATTTTTCAGATTATATATACATAAATTTTAAGTTAAGTTTTTAAAAATGTATATAGTAACTTCTTTAATTATTTTCAAACTTTATAAATTTAAATTGATAGTTTAAAAACTCTACAAGAATATATGATTATTTTATATATAAAATATTATTTAAAAATAATTGTATATAATTTTAAAAATCATATATTTTTCTTAATATTATGTTAAATTAAAATAAATATTTTTATATAAAAAAATAAAGGTGTTTTTTACATCTCTACTATGTTAATGTCCATCCTCAAGTCTCTATATTACTTACAAGGTAATACTTGTGTTAGTTTATGTGTGCATATGTTAACTTTAAATCTATCAAAGTGTTGAAAGGGATCAAATTTCTTGAAGTGTAAATTTGTTGATCTTATAATAGGTCTAATGGTTAAGAACATATATTCTCTCTTAGAAGATTATTGATTCATTTACAACTCCAAATACTTTGGCAATCAAATTGTTACAGTCAGAAGAGACTAATTTCATCAAAAATAGATTTGTTTTCATAAAAAATAGATTATTATTATTATAAGTATTATATTTCTAAAACCATAATTTTAAAACATATATATAATTATCCAAGCATTATCAACATCACTCCAATAAATATTATAACAACTCCAATAAATATTATAACAACTAAAATAAAATAAAAGTATCTATGAAAAAAAATCATATATACTTTTAATATAAAATTGGTATAAAAAGATAGATAAATAGAGGTATGGTATTTCTATTTATGTTAAACAGTATTATTGTTTAGAATTTTAAATTGTATTGAGTTCAAATAAGATCACAATGATTATACACGTATACGTTGATGATGTTGTTGATGATGATGATTAATGTCCACTGAGACCAACTTTGGTCTATCGTACCTTAAGATGGATAATATTTGGTTTACTTTAAAATCTTGTTCTTGTCCTCAAAAATCTTGTCAAGAAGCTTTCCAAGCTCACTATAGTTTTGGCAAGTTATGAGGTTATAAAGGTTTGTATTGTAACAAAAACTATGAAACTCAGATCTAATCTGAGTGTAAGGAGGGCACTCTAAGAGAGTGATTTTCATCCTCAACGCTCATAGACTCACATAGATGACAAACCCTTTCTGCCCATGTAGTTTTAGGAATAGAGCAACACCCTTTTTCGATATGGAGTTCATGAGAGTTCGTTCTAATCTTGGCTCTATTAATTTTCTTTCGTGAGCTAGTTACTACCGAGAGATACTTCTAAACTTCCAAATTAGGATTAATGACCTCCTTATAGTATGTTAATTTTTTCTTAACCGCTAAATTTTTCTCACACCACAATTTCTCTTTAAACTTAGAAGTAATAAAATGAGGAATATATATATATATAATTAAGAATTTTATGCAAAATTACTAATTTACAAATTTATACCTAAAAAACTTTATTATATTCAATATGTTAAATAAATATATATCATTATAGTTTTATAATCTTCACCCTCCTTTCTTATTTATGATTTCTTCTTAAATTATAATTTCATTTCCAATGTATTTGTCACTCACCTAGTTAATTGGATTTGGAGAAATGGTTTGTAAGATACCTTCACACAAGAATTTTATAATCTTTATTATCTGTAACAACAATCCATTATAACAACATAATTGTATTATAATGAAAACTAATGTCGCTACATTAAGGGTGAAAACACAAAGTTGGGAAACGATTTAGTGACAATTTGTTTGGTTTTTGTTTCAATTTCCAGTTTCTCGGCCGAGAAAAAAGTCAACATATTTTTTCGGTCGAGAATTGTAATATTTCTCGGACGAGAAATTAACCATGGTTAAAATTCTATTGTTGGAGAGTTCTTCCATAGTTAGATAAATTTTCAACCAAGAATATTAAACTTTCTCGTCCAAGAGTATAACCATATTTTTTATATTAAAATCTCAGATAAATTTCTCGACCAAGAGTTTAGATTCATTTTAAACTCTCGGATGAGAAATTTTTTGTTATACCAAAATCCTGTCACCATCATGTGATAAGACTCTTAACATACCTATTTTCCCTTAATCCCAGTGCTTGGAGTGGAAACTCATACCATTTTTCAATATTTCACAAAAATTCTTAGCACCGTGCTTTCCCCTTTATCCATGAGCGGTACCTTGCTCGCACCGCCTATCCCTTGTTAGCCACAAGCGGTGCCGCTGCTTATGGCCCTTAGTCCATAAGTATTTCTTACCTGAACCGCTCTATCATTGAAGGAGAAAATTGGTACCCTGGGTAAAATGGGAAAAAGAGAATTTTCTCGAGGCTTCTAGATCATGAGCCTCATGTCCTCTCTTATCCCTATCATAGTGGGTCAGTTGAGCTCAAGATCCCCCATCCTAGTATCTTGGAGGCCACCTCATCCACAAATATCTCAACCATCCCTATCCATTGAGCTTTATAAATACAAGCTCATGTCCATGGTTGAGGGGAGAACCATTGAAGTATTGTTATGTTGTTGGATTGATCACTTGGCCCAAGCCATTGGAGAGCATAGAGAGCAAAGTTGGAGCTTATGGGGATGAAATTTTTGGTTTCATGAAGATGCATGTTAACACTAAGGCTTAATTGGTTGTAAACTTCTCCATTTTATCTTAGTGCAAAGTTTATTTACGTCCCACATTACTGTTGTTGTTTGATTTCACATGTATATGTTGTTAGATTCCTTAGTCACTAACAGGATCAGTAGATTATATTATGGTAGCTTTGATTTGTTTGCGTGTTTAATCTGATTGCAGGTACACAGGGTTACTATCGAAGCATCACATTCCAGGTATCTACGGCGTCCAGGGAGGGTCTTCAACCTTTGTCCTCCATTTGTTCTAGATCTGAACCATTCAGACTAGTGGAATACCTTACTGTCCCCAGAAGCTGAAATATTCCTGCTAACAAATCTGGCGACTCCGCTGGGGAATTATGTATCGGTCATTCTGATCTCCCTTAGTTCTTCAACTCTTGTCCGAATCCAGGCTCCTTCTCCAACTCTCTTCAGTCAGATATGCTATCTGACTCAGTGAATTTGGGTTTGAAACTTCTATATCTGTTCAGATCTGAATCATTTCGACCTTTTATGCTCTGTTTTTATACTCAATCTATCAGCCTTTACCTTGATCTGGTCTTTTTCTGACTTTATCTATCGTTCTCTTTGTGTTTTGGAATTTTACAGGGAACCACGCCTATGCAATGTATGAGAAGCGGTGCCACCGCCTGAACAGAGTGGGAAGTATGCGGTGCCACTGCCTGTATCCCGTTGGCGAGAAGCGGTGCTGGGATAGAACCGCTCTGTCAACACCTGAGAAGCGCGGTGCCAGGTAGGCAACATTCCAAGACCTCCTTTTCTCATTTTTTGTAAAAATTTGGGTTGTTTTGCTTTCAGTCTTGCACTATCAACCTTGTGTGATAGAATCTGATGCTTGTGGTTTGAAATTTTATGGTTTAATATTGGTTTGATTGGGAAACTCAAAAGCTAGAGTAGACTTTTTGATTGTTCATACACTTTGGTACTTGTTGGTTGTGATTGCAAAATGATTTCTTGTTTTTTGAAAATCTTAGGGTGTTAGTAAGATCTCTTTTCATTTCTGTTATATAGACTAAAAGAAGAACATTTGATTAGCATCTTAGTTTCATTTCTTCTTTGCATAGAGAACTTATTTTTCCTTCCTTTAAAAAATAAAAATTTTGACTGCGACTAGGTTATCATCATTGAACATTGGACATTAGATCTCTGATTGGATTTACAAGCTTTCAGGCTCTTCATGTTCTTTCGTCTCTTATGCATTTAGTACTATCTCAATCAAAATAAAAAATATGGTAGTTTTAAGTTAGATTTGCCTATGTTTTAAGAGAAAATTGAAAAAATAGAGTGCATTTGCATGTAGTGTGCTTCTTGTTTTTCTTTTAGGAAAAGAGATTCTCCCCCTTCTTATTGCTTTCAGAAAAGAGAAATCAGTTTAGAAAGTGCTACTTGTCTTTGATTTTGTGTTCAAGACTATTTTTTGGAAGTATTTTTGGTTTTGAAACAAAAGAAAATACTCTCTTTCCCTCCCGTAAGTAGGCATACTGAATGGTAAAGTGAAATATTTTGCATAAGCATACTGCATGGTTTTACTTTTCTGTCAAAACATCATGCATTCACCTAACCGTCCACTTTAAAATCAACGGTAGTTATAGGTTAAAATTTACGTAGCAATTGGAGTGATAGGTTAGAGACGTGTTCGGGCGTCGTTAAGTGTAGGAGCTGTCGTTATTTGTCCGCATTACATTCTGGGAATCTCGCGGTTCTTCCACGTACCGTCGGTATATCGAACGACCTTTCACGTACCCTTGAGGTATATAGAAAGGTACTTCACGTACTCGATTGTATATCGGAAGGCCCCTTGTGTACAGTTATGCATTAGACAACACTACTACCGATTCGAGCTCCCACGTACCTTGAGTATATCGAGAAACCCCACTAGGATACCTTATCTATCTGAGAAAAGCCCTTTGGTCGTCTTTCTTGGAGCCATTCACCGAAAACAACATTCGGGGAGATTACTACGCATGTACCCTCGAGGTATATCGCGAGTGGCACCTTCTTGACAATCCTGGTGAGAGACCTGACTTTTTGAACTCCTCCTATCATTTTAAGTGTGCTTGTTTCGACCTATAGCTTGAGTAGGGAAATTTTTTGGTGTGTTTTCTAGTTTTTCAGACCCTAGGTTAGATAGGAATTGTACAAACTGGTTGAGTTAAGACAGTCCAGAAGAGTATGGGGCTTGCCACTCGATTTTATTCCTGGTTTAGGAGAAAATCCAATGGAAGCTATCGACCAAGGCGCTGCTACCACCTCCCAAGTGGGAGGTAATGTGGTTGCAAAAAGTGGAGGACCATATTCTTCACACTCGCCTCCTTTGGTCTAATATCCTTCTCGGGGAAATACCTCATTCCATTCTCCCACGGAAGGTCATGTTGATGATACTACCTGTTCGGATTTTGGTCCCTATGCTCCATTTTGGGATACCCTTGTAGGATAGGCCATTGCCTCATTTGGCACCCGTTTAAACTCTTCTGAAGATGAAGAAGAACGTAGGCAATATCGTGCTGCCATTCTCTGTGTACAGGAGATTGACAAGCAAATAGATGACCTATTAGGCCCGACACCATCACGTTCCACATCTGTTCCTATGGGATATCGTTCACTTGCCGATTCTATGAGACCCATTGAACCAATTATAAATCGTCCAATAACACCCCACAACCCAGGTCAAAATACCACCTCCACCACCTCCCATATTATGTCTGTCCCTAATCTTCCCAGGGCTTCTGCACCTAGGGCTCTACCTTCAATTCTCGTTTCCTCAATACCTTCTAGTGCCAGGGGGAAATCCCCGGCACGACCTACGTTATCTGACATCGAAATTGTGCCTAGTCAAGGACAGACCTCTGATATAGAACCATCTAGATTTTATGTCCCTCCCACCCATACTAATGCGGTTAATCCCCCATCTAGTTCAGGTCATCCCTCGGGGGCACAACCTATAATCATTCAATCTTCTGGAGGTTATGGTTATCACATACCTCTAGGTAATATTAATCATCCACCTAATCCTACAGGGATGCCTTATGCTGGAATTCCATATCCTAGTAACACTTTTACACCATGGGAGAAACCCAACTAGTCTTACATGCCAGCTATGGGGGGGATACCTATACATACTGCGGGAGGTGCCGGAGGACTGCCTTATGGAGGTCCTCCCTTTGGGGGGCCTAATGGTCCTGGAGGATCTGGCAACTTTCCTCCTTATGGTTCTAGTGGTCCTGGGTGGCCTGGTAGCTTTCCTCCTTATGGCCCTGGAGGGTCTGATAGCCCTCCACCTAGTGGTTCTGGAGGCTTGGGAGGCTTACCTCCTAGTGGCTCTGGAGGGTCTGGTGGCCCTTTGCCTAGTGGTTCTGGAGGCTCGGGAGGCTTACCTCCTGGTGGCTCCGGAGGGTCTGGTGGTCCACCTCCTGGTGGTCCTGGTGGTCCTGGTGGTCCTAGTGGTTCCAGTAGTCCTGGTGGTCCCAATGGCTCTGGTGGTCCTCCTCCCAGAGGCCCTAGTGATCCTAGTGGTCCTGATCCTAGAAATAAACCCCCTGCGGGTGGATTTTCCAGCAGTTCTTCGTCACAACAACCTGTCTTTCAGTCCACTTATGGTCCTACTGGTAATTATATGCCATATCAATATTACCAGTATGTGCAACCCAACTGGAAATTACCTTTCCTAGCAACTTTGGACTTACCAGATTTGTCCAAGTTGATTAATGACCCCATTTGACACAATCCCTCGTGGCCTCCCATTCTGGTAAAGTTACCATCGGATATCCCGAAGTTCGATGGGAAGTAGGGAGACGATCCAAAGAACCATGTTATGACATTCCATTTGTGGTGTTCTTCAAACTCCCTCATGGATGACTCCATTCGGTTACGACTCTTTCAGTGAACTTTGACCGGTACAGCCGTGAAGTGGTACATTGAACTCCCCCAACATTCGTTTGTGGATTTTGGCTCATTGGCAACCGTGTTTCTTACACACTTTCAACTCCCTATTCGTTATGAAATGGGCACTGATCTTTTAACTTCTCTGTGAAAAAACACCTCCACCCACATATCTGAGCATATTCATGAGTGGAGAAGGCAGAGAAGGCTTATTAAGGCCCCTATTCCAGATTAGTTATTAGCTGATTTCTTTACCAAATCCTTGTTGCCTCCTATTGCCCAAGATGTGGATATGGGCAGTCTCGTTATTGAAGAGCAGGCTATTAGTCGAGCCCAATATCTAGACTTGGTCTATTCCCAGTTTGGAACCCTTTATGACTTGATTCCTCAAGCTCCTCACCCAAGCACCGGTCCCGCCAAGCCACCAACAGAAGTACCTATCGATGGGATTGTTGGTTCAATCCAGTCCCCGTCAGCAACAAAACCTACCAAGCAACCCCAAACTACCACCCCTAATCCTTCGACTCCTAAGGTTTCCACCGAGGTCAATTCCATTCAAAGTACTCAAACCTCGGGTAATAATAAAAAGAAAGGTAAAAATAGAAATAAAAAACCTGGAAACCAACAGGAAACTCCAAGACCAACCAACAGTGATAACAATAAAGGGAAAGGAAAGGAGAAATATCCATGTCTACTATGCAGAGGTGACCATTTTTCAAAGGAGTGTCCCTGTCAGGATGAAATCTCCCAGTTTCTGAAGTCCAATCCCGCACCCGCAGTACTTACGGATCCTTTTCCCTCTCAACAACAACTGATAGGCCACATGTCTAATCAGGGTAACTCCAGTTCGTCAGAGGAAATTTGTATGATGTCCTCAAATACCATCAATCTGCAAACTCAAAGTCAGAATTATGACAAACTTGCAGATAAAAAAGAAGATCATTCTTCTTTAGGGAAAGCTCCCTCTACTAGTTCTCCTAAATCCTCATCTACTTTCCCCTTATCTATCGAGAAGCCTACTTTCGACATGATTTTGCATCCACCTAAGAGTAACCTTCGAAAGGCAGTATTTAACCCTAATGCCTAAGCTACTCAATTTTATAATGTAGTTGAAGATCTCACGCAGGAACCTTGTGCCATGTCTACCTTAGAAGTACTCCAAAGTTGCCCTACACAGCGCAAAAACTTGTTAACAGTGTTAGGAGTTTTAGACCTGGATAATACTAACTTGATTCATTTCAATGTTGAGAATTATAAATCTAGGTTACTGCATAAACTTGCTTTTCAGATCATTACGAAAGTAGTTGGAAAGAAGGTTTTTCGTACAGTACTAGATGAAGGAGCTTCAACCTCGGTTTTGTCTCTGTCTTGTTGGAAGGCTCTCGGCTCTACCGATCTTATAACTATCACCTACGACCCTTAAAGCCTTTGATGGACGGGGTTTCCAACCCCATGGTCTCATATCAGCCCTAGCGGTCGAACTGGGTGGAAAACCGTTTCCATTCAAGTAGAAGTGGTATATGCCCCCTTAGATTACAACCTCCTTCTAGGAAGAAATTGGTTCTATGCCATGACCTCTGTCGCCTCAACAGTATTCCGAACAGTTCAATTTCCGCATCTAGGGAGAATTGTTACTATTGATCAACTTGATTTCTGTGCATTGGATGTTACTACATCCACGGCTAATAACATCCCCATGTTAGGCCAGTCCCCTCCTCCTTACCAGTCGATTATGGTAGGTATGCTGAAGGATTCATCCCTTATGGAGATTTTTCCATCCACTCCTCCTAGCATGGATACCGCGACAGTCCATATTATCGCCTCATTTAATTATGAACCTAAGGGTGAACATGTTGTTGAGTCCACCTCGTTGAGTTCACACGAAGCACTGTATGATGCTATTCAAACCTTTTTCTATGATCACACGGATGACCTTCATCTAGTGGCTTCGGATCCTTACCATTTACCGTACTGGTTAGAACCTTCTCTTCCTGTTCTAGATTATCTCTCTGATACTTTTTCGTCCGATGAGTCCATTATGGAGATCATCAATATGAATGAGTCCATTTGGGAGGATCACCATCATAGATCCATGTTCCTCCCCAACACCAGTTCGGTTAGCCATGATTTTGCATCCTTGTTTCCTACTGATATTGTCAACGTACCCCAAAGTCCTATATTGTTGCAAGATACAAATTCTGAAGGAAACCTTTGCAACATTACTCAGACGAATCCAATTGACATATCAGCCAAGCCTGATACTATCGAGCATGTTCATGTTGGGCAGAACTGCTCGTTAGATGAATCTGAATCCTATAAGGCACTTTTCAAAGAATTTCGTGATATTTTTGCCTGTTCCTATGAAGAGATGCCGTGGATTGACCCATCCATTGTGGTCTATGAGATTAAAACCTATCCCATAGCTAAACCTGTCAGGCAAAAACTAAGGCAAGTCCATCCTCGGAAGGCCGCAACTATTAAAGCTGAAATTGAGAAACTTCTCAAAGCTAGGTTTATTTATCCTGTACCCCTGACGAAATGGGTATCAAACGTTGTCCCTGTCAATAAAAAGCAGGGCACCATTAGAGTCTGTATCGACTTTAGGGATTTGAATAAAGCTTGTCCTAAGGACAACTTTCCTACTTCGCACATCGATCAGATTATCGACAATTGTGCTGGAAGTGTCATCTTTTCATTCATGAATGGCTTCTCTGGCTATAATTATATTGAGATATTACCCTTTGATCAGCATAAGATGAAATTCATTTGCCCATGGGGAACCTTTACATATAAGAAGTTACCTTTCGGCTTGAAAAATGCTGGAGCCACGTTCCAGCGTGCGATGTCCTATGCGTTTCATGACATTAAACATATTGTTGAACTATACCTTGATGACCTCCCTGCTCATTCATAGCGACAGGAGGACCACCCTGGTCATCTTAGAGAGATGTTCCTGAGATGTCCTCATTATAATATATGGCTCAATCTGTATAAATGTGTGTTTTGCGTTGAGATGGGATGTCTGCTAGGTTTTGTGGTATCCAAATATGGCATCTGGATTGATCCTTTGAAAATTGTTTCCATTTTAGATCTACCAGCCCCAACTAATCTCCTTAAACTCCAAAGTTTGCAGGGGAAGGCAAACTTTCTCTGTCGTTTCATGTGCAATTTTGCAAAGAAAACGCACGGTTATATGCGTCTCCTTAAGAAAAATACTCCATTCTTCTGGGATGAACAGGCCCAACGCGCCTTTGATAATATTAAGCACGCTCTGACTCATTCACCCATGATACACCCCCCAGATTATTCAAAGGAATTTCTCTTGTATATTGCTGCCTCTACTACTACCATCGCTATGGTTTTAGTGAAGGAAAATATCCATGGTCAGGAGCACGTGAATTATTATGCCAGTAAGAATCTCATGGATTCTGGAACTCGCTAGTCACATGTGGAAAAGTTAGCATTGGCCACGGTCATTGCTGTACAAAAATTTCATCACTACATTATGCTCCGCACTACCACTGTATTGGAAAACCAGAACCCGATGTATTACATCCTGACTCGTCAGGTGCTCGGGGGAAAATACTCCCACTAGATAGTCATACTTCAGGAGTTTGATCTGGAATTTGCTAAAGCCATGTCAAAGAAATCCTTCGTCTTTGCAGAGCTTATGTGTGATCTTCCATGTGCTTCGACAGAATCTGAGCCTAGTGATTCATTCTCGGATGAATTCTTGTTCCTAATAAGCACTACCGATCCTTGGTATGGAGATTTGCTTATTTATCTCCAAACACAACGATTTCGGCCGCATTTATCCTGTGTTGATCGCCACCGTATCCGTCACCACGCGAAATACTATCTCATCCTGAATGATACCTTGTAGAGATGTGGGATTGACTCAATTCTCTGGCGATGACTCACCCATGAGGAGACTGAACATGTGTTGAATGATTGCCACCCTGGAGCATGTGGCGGTCATTTATCTGGGATGGCTACAGCCCATAAAATCCTTTGCACTGGCTATTTCTGGCCTTCTGTCTTCAAAGACTGTCATGAGGCTGTTAAGAAATGCCCACCTTGTCAACACTTTTATCCTAAAAAGCGCACCCGTCCTGCTCCGCTACACTCCGTCATTTTCGTTGGCCCATTCACCAAATGGGAAATTGACTTCATCAATTGTAAGCCTACCTCAGCCGGGGGGCATGGTTACATCATCATAGCCGTTGATTATTTCACAAAATGGGCTGATGCCATGCCCACATACGCAGAAGATGATAAGGCTACCGCTCTCTTCTTGTTCAATCATATCATATCTAGATTTGGAGTCCCGCAGTCCATCGTTACTGATCACAGATCCCATTTCTGTAATCAAATGATGGAGGAACTAAGTGCCAAGCTAGGTTTTCGCCATGAAAACTCTATGCCATATGATCCACAAGCTAATGGTCAAGTAGAGGCCATTAACAAAGTTTTGAAAACTATGCTTCATCGGATGGTTGGAGATCATAAATCCAACTGGCACCACGTTCTTTTCTCCTCTCTTTGGGATTATCGGACTTCGATGAAAACAACCACTGGTTTCATGCCATTCCAACTTGTCTATGGACTCGAAGCTGTCTTACCGATTCAATGTCAGATTCCATCTTTACAACTTGCCGTCGAACTTCTCCCAGACACTTCCGTAGAGGAAGAAAGATTTTTGTACTTGAAGAACCTTGACGAGACTCGGAGAGATGTTGCCTTTGCTAATGAGGCACATAAGAAATGCGTCAAGGCGCAGTATGATAAATCCGTCCAACCTCGTGTCTTTAACGAGGGTGACCTAGTATTGACTTATGATCAGAGATATGACAAACTAGGGAAGGGTAAGTTCGAGTCCATGTGGTACGGACCTTTCGTCATTTCTAAGGTTTTAGAGAAAGGATCCTACGAGCTCATTGATTATGATGGAATACCTTTGGGGCAACCTCGCAATGGGTTGTACCTGAAAAGGTAGTATGCCTAGGTCTTTCTTGGATAGTATCTTGTATATATGTATGTTGATTGAATTTTAGTGTGCTTTTAGTGTTTTCAAGATGGTTTTGAGTTTAGTGTCCGCATTTGTTTATACCATGTTTTGGTCATACAGATGGCTTTCTACGGCTTTGCTGATGGTGCTTGCCGCCACACCTTGAATCTCGCCTCTGCTACTTGGGTCCTCTATTCCCCAACTGAAGATTTGGTCAGTTCAGGAGCGGTTTGTATAGGTCCCGCTACTATTAATATCGTCGAGTATGAAGCAGTCATTGGTCTTCTGACTGAAGCTGCCTCCCAGGATGTTCATGACCTAGTAGTCTTGATGGACTCGCAACTCGTGGTTTTCCATTTAAACCATGTTTACACCATTAGAAACCCTGTGCTCCTCTACCTCTTTCGGAGAGTACATTTGCTAGAAAGATCAGTTGAAACCATCACTTATAGGCATATCCCTAGGGAACATAATGTAGTTGCTGACTCATTGGCTAATTACATCCTAGATTGGCATATTGCCCATTCATGACATTGAAATCAAACATGGTACATTGTAAATAAACATTTAAAGACACATAAAACTCATGTAAAATACATTGACCATTTGAGACATATAAACACCAGGTAAAAGTCTATATATATATATATACGAAAAAGTTTACAAAAAATAGGTCCCGAGACCTCATCTGAAGCACATAGGCTTTTAGGTAGAATCATCATATAAAATCATGAAGCTGTCAGCTTTCAGTACACATCTCATACACTAGTGGTGCTCGTGATAGCACATCACTGCTCGAGCTACTCTACGCAGCAGCCTACTGAATCGACCCGGTACTCCCGCTGTGGATCTCTGATATCTCATCAGGAGGTGATCTATGGAAGCATCTAGGATATCCAAGGTCAACCTCTCTAGGTTTTCCTCTAGCTCCGCGGTGATATCATCACCCTGTGGTACAAAGCGGGCTCCAGCTCGCCTGTCCAATGGAGAATCCCCTCCAAGTTGCGCTACTCCAACATCTGCATGAGAATATATAGGTCTCGTCATTTAACATAAAAAATATAAAACATTAAAAAACATAAAAACATTTTCATCCATTTTAAGGTTTCTTGCTTCTTACCGATGTCTCTCCACTGTCCTCCAGGTGGGAGTGGTAGGTCAGGATCTTCGGTGAAGTCCGTACCTGCGTAAGCATAATCCTCAACCATGAGGATCTGATCTAAGAGCCATCTAAAGAACGGGTCACCCAACTTCAGCCTTCCCCTACTTGCTCTTGTACGAGCCATGACCTGGACCCACCTCAGCATACAGGGGTCCCGCGTTCTCAGACTCCGAAATACCACCTGAGGTCTCATCTGTGGTACCTGCTTGAAGAAGAAGCAGGCTAAAATGGAACCAAATCCAAACTGCTTTAGCTCTCCCTTCCGACACTTAGTCAGCTGATATTTTAATATTGGAAGCATGGCTTACACCCAATTGAATACCGTGGGTGCCATGGCCTCTATGGCATACAACATGTGTGCCCTAGAAGCCTGGTGCACACCCTTACTCCCGGCCACCCTCTGCATAGTAAATAGGACGGTCCGTAGAGGCCCATCCGTCGTTGCTCTGATGGTGATTTTCTTCCCCGATGTCCCCGTCCCTGAAGCACAGTGATGATCTATAAGCCCTCGAGTGGCAATATCCCCTCCATGGGAACCTATCAACGAGATGGGGGCACCCTGTCTCGAGAGGCCAGTCAAGAAGTAGATATCCTCTACTTCCACTGTAAGAACATGGGCCCTCAGCTCGAAGTACTACTGCTCTGGATTCCACATCCGCAGCATGTGCTCTAGTAACCGCTCATGTGACACCATGTTTGGGGTCCGGAAGAAATTCAGCAGCCCACAGTCCCGTAATGCAGCTATACAACCCGCATTTCTCTCGACAAAAGCATCGTCATTGTCATGTGATCTTTCTTTCCATATCACCATGTTTTGAGCGACCAAGACCCGTAAAAAAAATCATAGCATGCATTAGAATCATCCCTAATCATTAAAAATCAAAAGAATGACTTTATATTGCTCATGCTATTAGTTTAAAATCTCCACGACCTCCATCGCCTGTGCACCTTTGGAGACAGGCGGTGGCACCGCCTGTCAATTATGTTATAGGTGCGGTTCTTGGGAGGTGCCGCGTATCCCACACGGGGTAAGCACAGTGCCCGCTTTTTAGGTTTTAGGGCTTGCCATATGAGCCCAAAACCCCATCAAAACTCAAAATAAATGCTATCAAATGAAAGAGTAGGGCTTTATCTGTTACTTGCAACTGATGGTGCTCAAAAGGGCCAGTGGGAACTCCTAGTATCAGCTGCTTAAGATCTGGCTAAGAAAGTGCTCCAAATGCTATTTGTTATGGGTAAATAGTTAAATGATTTTATTTTTTACTATTTACATGACTTATATAAGCATTTTTGGGTTTGACATACTATAGTTTTGATATAAAATCATGTTTTAGTAAAAGTTTATTTGTCGTAATCCCTCAATGCTAGTTATAAATGCATTTAACACTTGTTTCTAAGTCGATTGCAGGATAAAACCACTTATACTATGAAACGAGAACTCGACACAGTTCTCATTTTTCTCTCTCTTAATTTTAGTAGCTATTTTTACCTCCGTTTAAAAAATGGTTGATACCAGTATCACAGATTTTCATTTTAAGGCATTTTTTGGGCCTTTGAATCATCTTTGTCGTAAAATATTTTTCATTTATATTTTCAAGTGTGATTTTTAGAAATTTAACAAAATAATATATATTTAGAATTAAGTTATATTGAAAAACATATACATTTTGCAATTTTTTCTTTAAAATAAGACATTTTTATAGACAAAAGAAGACTATTTTGTTGGAAAAATTGTAAGAAATTATAGAAAATAATGACATTTCAAACCATTTTTAATGGACTTTCACTGTTTTTTTTGTATAAAAATGATACTATTTCATACTATTTTCCAAAAAGTTACTATTCACATAAATTGAAGAAAAACTATACCATATATTTGTAATAACATATTAAAAACAATATATATAGAAATTTTATTTCTAAAATAAAGTTTGAAATTCAAAACAATACTCATATATCTTATCAAAAAGTTGTCAAATTTAGCATTTTCTTCAAGACATGAAATTAATCAACAATATCATGCAGGCCAAATTCTTCATCAAAATTGGAATTTTCTGGAGCTTGGCTTTAATCGGAGACATCAGTGTCATGTTCCATTGGGTCTTCTAGGTCTACAAGATTCTCAAAGTGCTCCTTTCCAAACATCCCTCCTAATATAGAAAATATTAAACCCCCTCCACCCCCATAATTGCTTCCTTAACATTACACTAATTTTTTTTGTGTAAATTAAATCCCCCTCCAACCACCTAAACTCCCCCAATAGTACATGAAAATAAATTTAAAAAAAATAAAACCACCCGTAACTCCCTAAACCCTTCCCAACAATACATTAAAGAAAATTAAAACCCCTAACTCCCTAAACCTTTCTCAACATTATATTAAAAAAAATTAAAATTAAAACCCCCAAACATTATGTTAATACACCTAAACTAAAAAATAAAAAAAACCATATCTCCCCCAAAAAAATTATAGTAGAAAACAATTTAAAAATAATTAAACCCCCCTAACTCCAACACGGTCCCCTAACATTACTATGATTTCAAATAGCATTACTACGACTTCCAAAGCATATATGGTCGCATTGCTATGGTAATTCTTCATACACAGTGAGATGTTGGGTTTTTATGTCCCCGCGAGAGGGATATATATGAATCGGTCAGATGCATTAATCTCCAACAATTTAAAAAAAAATCATTTTAAACTACGGTTTTTATATAGTACAGGGTAAATTTTATTTAAGGGTTTTTTTAATTATTGATTTTTTTAAATTGTTATTGGTTCTGCTAAGGTGACGTTGGCTTGGATTCCCGTGCCCCAAGACCCGACGACAAAATGATGTCAGCAATTATTATTCCCCTACAAACAAAAAATTAAATATCTGCCATTGTTCTGCCAGAGGCACGGAAATGTGCAATTCATTCACCCGTGAATTATGGAATAAACACTTCATTAAGAAAGTTAAATTAATTTCTTGGAGTCGTCAAATTGACGGGTAGCCTTGAAATTTTCCCATAGTTACTGCTGCTGAGTTTTAGTTGGATTTTCATTGATTGCAATTGATTATTGATCATAAAATTTATTTCGTCCAGGAGCTCCATGACTGCATAACATGCTGAGACTGTACACATGCCACGAATGAGAAATGCGGTGAGAAATGTGGCCATTAAGCTTGGTGTTGTTGGTAGGTGGACAATTCATCCCCCACCGCGACTCATCCTACTTACATTTCATTATTTTGTGTAGAGAAAGGAAGCAGCAGTGGTGGGAGGCACATTGCAGGTTCGAGTCTTGGCCACTGTCGGAGCTCTTTTTTTCTCTTCTTTACCCATTTGCCATGGTCGTCTTCGATTAACATCAAGCTCAGCCTTTTTCTCTTTCTCGATTTAGTTGTCGCAGTAGATCTGTACAATTTACGCGAACGGGAGCTCTATTTTCTGAAATCTGACGGAAGCCCAAACCAAAATAGCAGGTTGATCTGTAAAATCTCGTCCGTCAATGGAGAAGGCGTAACCCCAACCCTAGTCCTATCTCTGAGAATGTCATCCTCTGCACAGCTTCAGCTGATGTCCAACTTGAAGGCCATCGGGAATGAGCCTCCAGAGGTGCAATTTTTCTGTTAACCACTGACCTGTTTTTTCATTTCTTTTTGTTGCACTTTCTTCTATTTCCGGATGTCTGTGTATTTTTAGGCTTATTTATTGTGTTTGAAAAAGGGTGTTTTTTTATGGTATGTTGTGATCTGGGTCTTTCTTTTATGGTATTCTGTGAATTGGACCTTTGTCTTTGTGGTATTTTGTGAGATGGGTTGTTGCTGTTATTGTTTCCTGTGAATTGGGTGTTTGTTTTTATTTTATTGTGTTGGAACTTCGTTTTGAGGCTGTCACGTGTTAAACTTTGGGCGGTTTTTGGTCAGTTAGGGTTGTAGCGCAAGTCCTCACTCCGAAGATAATCTCTTTGTGTGGAGCGCTACCATCTTTGGCCCGGATGAGACCCCCTGGGAAGGTAATATTATCATTTCCATGCTAACTCTTGATTCTTTTGTTCAATTTTAGATCTTTATTTTCATAGACCATGGGAGCCGTTGTGAGCAAAACCATAAACTGATATCCACGGTGACAACGTGGGTGCCTGCAAATGTTGAGTTATGTTTAGCTTCACCATTTCAAAAAGTATTGATGTCTGGATTTTTACTTGATATAGGAGTTGTGTTTCCAATTTTGTGCGCAAGTGGCATTTTCTGCTTGAGGTTAATTTTTGGGGAAAATTATCCTGAGAAGCCGCCTAGAGTGCAATTTACCTCAGATGTCTTCCACCCTGATGGTAAGTGTTAGTGCTTTAAAATTGTAGATCAAACTACCATGTTGGTGATTTAGATTTCTGTAATAAGTTTAATCATCGTGGATTTCGTTATTCAATATAGATTAATTGATCGCCAGAATTTATATAATTATAAAACGAATTTATCTGGGATTAGGAACATATTCTCTGCTGTTCATTTCAAACCAAAATATTGTAAATAGCTTAATCTAGAACACGATTGTTTTTTTGTTATGATTGGGTTATTTGTATTTTCATTTGTTTTGAGATTTAAATGCATAGATGTTGCGGTGAAAATCAATTTTGTGGCTTGGATATAAGTAAATGATTGAAATGGTTAAACAGTGACTTGGATTGTTAAGACATGGTCATTTACGAGGCCTAAAAAGCAGATGCAGTATTGGGATTGAATTTAACCAACCTTGCAGTTTAATATAGTACTTGCGCTTCAGTCTATATTAAAGTGAGATCTATCAATAGTTTAATCTAGAACACAATTTTTTGCTATATATATGTTTGGGTTATTTGAATTTCAAAGTGAAATTCATTGATTGTGAGATTTAAACGCAATAGGTGGCACATAAATCGTATGGATTATGCTTAATCCATATCTTGGGTATAAATGTTGAAGTTTCTACACTATGGGTTCCTTCAATATGTGATATACGTACGATGATGCAGAATTAGGATTAAATTTAGTTAGATATAAGGCTTATATGCCCCCAATCATATCAAATGTTAAGCGAGTCACATCTGCTTTGAGTTCAGAAAAACCATAGTATTAAAGAAATAAATCTTAACAGAAAGGTAAATATTTCTTAAACGTTACATATATTAAGGCAACGAAATAAATCTTAACAGAAAGGTAAAAGTATTTCTTAAACGTCGTAGGAATGGTGGTTTTATAAAAAAAAATTGACTGATGGGTAGGAGTGCCCCGTCAAATTTAACCCCTGATGCCACCACAAATTGCTACGAGAAACGTATTTATATTACTTTTCTTTTCCATATCTCGTGGTTCTATGTTCTTTCTTAACAATTGGGTATAAAACGAAAATGCTTAACTACAAAACAAAAAATACAATCTGTATTGTTGCAGAGTACTACTGGAGCCGAGCCCACAGTCATAGATATGCAGCTTTAGGACTCTGGATTGCAGGTACATTTTGTAGTTCTTGGATTTTTGCTATGGTACGGTTATGGTTTTTTCAGTGTCAATCCAGTTTTTTCTGACGTGGGTGCAGGAATCGTACTGGGCATTTGTGAACTCTCTCTGTTTCAGATTTGATTGTTTGTAATGGGGATCTTGATTCTTTGAAATGCTGTTAGAAAAGACAATGTGAACAGTGAAATAAGTTTTTGTTTATTTATTTATGAATGGATGTATATATTTACCAATAATTTCATTCTTTTACTCAATTTTGGTTTGGATTGATATTCCTGAGTTCAATGCTTATGAATGTTATATTTTTTAGAATATTGCCAAAATGAAAATTGCATGCGGCTTTTTACTTTGTTGTGGATCGGATTGATATTCCTGAATCGTGACAAAGCTTATGAATGTTATTTTTTTAGAATATTTTCAAAAAGAAAAGTACATGCAGCTTTTTACTTTGATGTGCATCAGATAATCAAGAAAGAATATCAAATATTAAATAGATGAAATACAATAAAATGTTATCTTTTTTAGAATATTGTCAAAAAGAAAAGTGCACTCAGCTTTTTACTTTGTTGTGGATCAGATAATTCAAGAAAGAATATCAAATATTAAATACAGGAAATACAATAAATACTTTGTTGTGGATCAGATAATTCAAGAAAGAATATCAAATATTAAATACAGGGAATACAATAAATTCTTTGGGATAAAGTGGTAATGGTCTGAAATATAGCTGTAGTGGACACGGTATTGATTTTTTATTAATAATGTTAAAGCTATATCTTCCACGCTTTCTAAACTAAGGTCCCTTAAGGATATTATTATGTAGGTTCTCCTTTCTTTTTCAGACTATTATGAGAATGAAACTTTGTTATGGATCATACCTGTTAAAGAATATAATGTTTATGAAATAAAAGTAGGAGGTTTGTTAAAGAATATAACTTTTATGAAATAAAAGTAGGAGGTTTTGGAATATCATGGAAGCAAAACTTTGTTGTGTCTATCCTATAAAATATAGGAGTTGAAGGACTTCCAACATCTCTAGCATTTGCTTGCGTTTTTTATACTTATCCCAGCTTTACAACATATAAAATGGGAGAAGCAGCAACAAATTGATTTTCCATCAATGGAAATGGCATTTGTATAGTGATGCATATGTTAATGAGAACCACAATGGGATTACCATTGCGGTTGTTTCCAATGGAGTGTAGGGGATTCAAAACCGCACTCAACGTTGCTGCTTTTGGTCTGAACGAAGAAATAGAAAGACAATCTTAAAAACCGCACTCAACGTTGCTGCTTTTGGTATGAATGAAGAAATAGAAAGACAATCTTAATTTTGTAAACATGCGGAACTGAATGGTAATAACTTACCATCGATTTTCGCATCGTAGAGATTTCCTACGTTGAATTTACGTTGAATGTGGATATATATATAGATAGATAGGAACAAGTGCCTTTTTTCATTAAATAATGAATATTATTGTCTTCGCTGCATTCTTCATAAGGAAGTGAGCAATTACCAGGATGTAGTGTTGCCACCACCTGACTTAAAGTAATTTTCTTGCTTAACTAATTTGTTGTTGTCAACTTTAGGGACATTTATTCTCTTTGCCAGTGATGTGATCCTTCAAGTAATGGTGAACCTGACAGCGAGTAATGAGTAATGGTTAAGCTGGAAAATAAAAATATATTTTGGTTAAGTTGGAAAATATTATATTGAGTATACATTATTACCATCTATTTTAGGAGCTCCGGTTTGCTGAAACCAGAATTTCATTGCCCTCCTTAGATTCCCCCATACCACTCAATGTTAAAAAAAAGGATCGAAAATTCCCTCACCCTTCCTCTGGTTGCGTGAGCCTTCCGGTTGAACACTATATTATTACACATATTCATGAGATAGAAAATGAAAAGGGCAAGGCAAGCATATATCGATCAATTTGTTAAACACAAAACAGTAGATAAAATGCCTCTCTCTTGACTATTTATTTTCTTGGCCAGTGATGTGATCCTTCTCTAATTATTTATTCTCTTGGCTAGTGATGTGATCCTTCTCCTGACAACGATTAATGGTCAGCTAAGCGAGTAATAGTTAAGCTGACAGCCCTCTAGATATCTCACACGCAAGAACTCCCTCAGTTCATCTCTAAGCGTAGAATAAAGATCCTAAATCTCATTGTCTGGAGACGGAAGCAGATTTGTGAGCCTACCCATCTCAGCATTGAGCAATAGATAACTCATGATTTGATAAGCACTCGCAGATGCATCTTGACTAACTGGTACACCATAAAGTCCATCGATAGCACTAACTTGTTCGTTAGACAGAACATATGCTAGGAACTGAAATGGAGCACTTGCTTGCACTACAAAGTTAATGAAACTCAAGGTCGATTCTATCATGGTTGAAAGGTTATTATGATACCAGATAGTTGCTTTATCATTAGATGTAAATTTCGAGACATATTTAAATTTTTTAGTTTTCAAATGTTTTTGACATAGTTTGATTAATTTTTATTTTTTGAATTATTTAAATATTGATTTAACTTTATTTTTATTGGTCCTTTGCAGGTGACGTTTGCTTGGGTCTTTGTGCCCCAAGACCCGGCGGCGTGATAACGTAAGCAATGGCATTGGAAAATGAAAATAATTAAGTTGGAAAATAAAAAAAAATTTGCTAAATATAGTTTTAACAATACTTTTATTCTTTTCTCTCTAAATATTTAGTGAATTTCATAAAACTATCTTTAAAAAATTATAATAGAATTCATTAAAAAATAACACATAAGAACAACCCCAATCTCTTAACGTTGAAGTCAATACTTTTATTCTTTTCATAAAACTATCTTTAAAAAATTATAATAAAATTCATTAAAAAATAACACATATGAACAACCCCAATCTCTTCACATTGAAGTTTCTACCCTACTTGATTCATGGAAGACGTTTTTTTTTCAGCAAATCTTGCCAATGATTATCGGATGATTTTTATAAGATGGTGTGAACTGGATCATCATCTATGCACAAGGGTATTGCCATTATCGGTGCAACACTTTGACAATCTCTGCACCCATAAAGTTTTAGCATTACAAAATTTTGTGTATTGTGTTGTCTTCTCTTACTTTGTTATGGTGTAAGATGGTGTAAGAGTTCGTCTCTGAACATGGTTAGCAAATACAAAGAAAATAAAATAGAGATTGGCAAATATAGAGACAAGAAAATAGAGATTTAGAAATTAGCAAATACAAAGACAAGAAAATAGAGATTGTTAGAGTAGCCTTGCAGTA
>LPNX010333320.1:66004-79409 GCA_001517045.1 Pseudotsuga menziesii | reverse complement strand
TTACAAATTAAATGAAATAAATAAAATGTTTACAAAAAAATTCAATGTCATAGAAGTCCTTGTAATAGAATTTTTCTAGATTTCTTGAAATATGTGTTAGAAGCTTCAACTGTTGGATAAATTGGCAAGAGTTTCCACCAAATTAATGTAGCTCTTGAATATCAACAAGAAGATCACCAATCTGCAATCATAGAGATTGAAGGTACTATATTTGACCAAAGGCTCTCTATAATAATTTATCTAGGAGCTACTCCAAGTTACATCACTCCTAAAATTATGGACAACTGTCAGCTCACCAAGATAAGGCATTCAAGGCCTTGGTCAGTCCAATTGGCCACTGGGAAAAAAGGAAGGTATCTGAGTTTATTGCTAATTGTGAAATTTCAATATAGGATCATGTAACTAGGATCAATTTGAATATTTTTCCTCTACAGCCATATGATATGATTATTAGCATGGATTGGTTAGAAAGGTATAAAGTAGTATTAAATTGCTTCGATAAAACTTTTACTTATGTGATTGAGGATAAAAACGTTAGAGAGGTAAGGGGTTTTTGTAAGTTTGTTTCCTTAAGACAAATATGTTCCTTGGCATTGAGGAAGTGTTTGAGGAAGGGTTGTAAGATCTATGCAGTACATGTTGCTGACCTAATCCTTAATGAAAACACAGCATATGTAAGGGACCAACAAGTGTTAAATGAATTCATGGACGTGTTCCCACAAGAGATACCTAGACTTCCCCCTCAATGAGAAATAGATTTCTCCATTGAAATCATACTTGGGTCTGCTCCATCATCCAAATCACCTTATTGAATGAGTATCCCTGAGTCAACAGAACTAAAAATCTAGTTACAAGAACTACTAGATAAGGGTTATATCAAGCCTACTATATCGCCATGGGGAGCCCCAGTTTTATTTGTTAAGAAGAAGGATGGGAGTTTAATACTATGCATAGACTATAGACAATTAAATAAAGTGAGCATAAAAAATAAGTATCCTTTACCTTAGATTAATTATTTGTTCGACTAAGTAGGGGGAGAAAAATTCTTCTCCAAGTTCGATTTGAGGTCGAGTTACCACCAGATCAGGATTAATGAAGAATATGTTAACAAAACAACTTTTAGGACCCGATATGGGAATTATGAATTCATAGCAATTCCTTTTGGCTTGAACAATTCCCCTGCTACATTTATGTGTCTAATGAATAGCATATTTAATAATTATTTGGATCAATTCGTGTTAATTTTCATTGATCACATCCTGATCTACTCAAGGATAGAATAAGAACATCAACAACACTTGAGAATCATACTATAGACCATAAGAGACCACCAATTGTATGTTAAGTTTGAGAAGTGTGAATTCTTAAAGAAATAAATTTAGTACTTAGGAAATATCAGCTCAGAAAAAGTGATTGTGTTAGATACGCAAAAGATAAAGAAAATTTTGGAATGGCATGTGACTAAGGATGTCACTGACGTTAGATCTTTCATGGGACTCATTGGATACTACCAGAGGTTTATCCAAGGGTTCTCAAAGATAGCCTATCCTATTACTTCCTTACAAAGGCAGGGAGAAAAGTTTGTATGGTCTTTGAAGTGTCAGGAGAGCTCTGAACATCTAAAGCGAATGCTAACCATGGCCCTGATCTTGAAGGTGGCATACCCCTACAAAGACTACACAGTGTGTACTGGTGCTAGCAAGGAGGGACCGGGGGGAGTACTATCTCAAGAAGGGCATGTGGTATGTTACAAATCCCACAAGTTGAAAGTTCATGAATGAATATCTAGAATTGGAAGCAGTAGTTCATGCCTTAGGAATGTGGAATCATTACCTATTAGGGAAAAATCTCCCCCTAGTGACAGACATCACGTGCGTAAAGGATCGGTTTACTCATCCTCAACTCAATGCTAGGAAAGCATGATGGATGGACTTCTTAAGTGAATTTGACTTTGAATTGAAGCACATCAAAGGTAAGGAAAATAAAGTGGTTGATGCACTTAGTTGAAGAAATCATGAATTGTATGGGATCATCGTGATTCAACCAGAAGGTGATATGTTGAGAAGAATAAAAATAGCTAGCATCCATGATGCTGAATATAGAAATCTACTGAACAAATTGCTGAAAGACAAGGTAAGTTGAGTGGGACATAGTTCAAAGTAGACCAAAAAGGATTAATTTGGTTTAAAAGAACAAAATACATGCCTAACATTGTAGATTTGAAATTTTTTGGTCTAAATGAATTGTAGAGACCTCCTTAGGGCACCCTAGTTACTAAAAGATGATAACAACCCTCAAGAAGAAATTATTTTGCCCAAAATTGAAAGTAGATCTAGTTGAGTACATTTCTAAATGTTTGGAATGTCAATAGGTGAAGGTTGAGCATCAACATCCAACATGTTTGTTACAACCCTTACAAATTCCTGAATGGAAATGGGAGGTAATATATTGGGATTTTATCACAGGATTTCCATTAACTCAAAATCAACTTATAAAGCTATTAATGTTGCAAAAATATTCTTCAAGGAAATATTTTGACTTCATGGAGTTCCAAAGATGTTAATTTATGGCTTGGATGTCAATTTTACATCAAAAATTTGGAAATAATTATTTGCAGGGTTGGAAACCAAGATAAACTTTGACACTAGCTACGACCTTGAAATAGATGGAAAAATAGAAATAACAAACCAAGTCATCGAGGACATGTTGAGGATGTATTTCATGGAAAAACCCACCAAGTGGGAATACTATTTGCATTTGGCGGAGTTTGCATATAGTAATGGTTATGAGGATTCAGCAAAGATGAGCCTATTTGAAATCCTGTATGGAATAAAGAGTATAGCCCTGTTAGTTGGGATAACCCTGTGGATCATTTGATGGTAGGACCTGGAATGTTGCAAGACATGGAACAAACGGTTTGGGAAGTACAGAAGAATTTGAAGGTGGCGCAAGATCTCCAAAAGAGTTATGCTAACTTGAAAAGGAAAAATAAAGAGTTATCGATCAGGGATCATGTTTACCTCCGAGTAAATCCCAAAATGAGCTCCCTGAAACTGGGAAGCTGTACCAAATTGGCACCATGGTTTTGTGTACCCTTTCAAGTCCTCGAAAGGATTGGACCCATGGCATACAAGATTTCTCTTATAGCACACTTAAGAATTGATAATGTTTTTCATATTTCATTACTGAAGAAATATGTATATGATTCCATTAACATCATTGATTGGAATGTGGTATAGGTGGAACCTATGCATATTTGGGACAGGAAAGAAAATTTGCTTCAGAACCGAGTCGTTGCTCGAGTTAAGGTGAAATGGAAGAACTTTATCCTAGAGGAAGAATCCAGGGAATTAGAAGATGTCCTATGAAAGAAGTACCCAGGTCTATTCCCAAGAATTATGGAAGATGACTGAGAACACTATGAAAAGTGTTACAATAAGGGGGAAAGGATGTAATATTCCTTAAGTGATAAACTTTATTTGTAATATTTTTGAAAACATTTTTTTTTATTATGTGATTGGCAGACCTCGAATATGCCAATAAGACCTTGAAGGACAGATGTAAGTAAAACATTATGCTTGAAATAAAAATCGAGAATGATGGGGACATCCATCTTGAATGAGGAAACTATGCATATGAGAGTGGGGAGCATGAACAGTCAATATCAAAAAATGCTAAGCCATGCATGGGAATTCTAGTATGGTGCTATACCCTCCCTTGGAAATCAAAGACATAGTGGCTACCAAAATTCCTGTGGGGAATTGGCCATTAGCTGCAAAACACCTAGGAAAAAAAAAATACAAATAAGGAAGCATATTCTGGGAGGAGGGACATCGCTGAGTATGCTGGAATAAGGAAAACACTTGTTGTGTGAGCACTCTTTGTGTTAGGAAAGATGAAAGAAATACTTGTTGTGTGAGCCCTCTATGTTAGGAAACTAATTTCTCAATCAAGAATTGGAACCGAGTTTGATTACCACTGCTCTTGGCATGCATAATTTATCTCGATGATGATTGAGGACAAAGAAACCTATGCCTAATCTATGGTTGGGTGGAACATGGCTGTTCCCTTTTCATCACGTGTTGTTTACACAAACAGGTCTCTTTACTAAAGTTTTATAACTACCATTCAATTGAACTCATGGTATGTTTTTTTCATGTATACTTGTGTTTGAATGCCATGGAAATGATAAATACTAGTTTTCAACTTCATTGATAGAAATAATTCTTACAAACTATTATTCTCGCACTCTTTTTTTTTATATGATTGTTCCTTGTATTGAGGAAAATGGAAACTCAAATGGTATAATAGTTTTTGTAAAAAAGTCATGAGCATACTACATGATTTCCTTTTATTGATGAGCTTAGGGAGTTCCTATAGATGTATGAATGTATTCTTCAATGTTGCTGCAATGATAAGAGAATTTCCTTAGGTTTCTTGTTGAAAATATCATGGATAAACGGATGTGTTTCCATATGAGTACAATTGATTGGTTATGTAGTTCTTTAGTGGATGATACCCTACTATGTTGATTCCCCGCACTGGGGTTTTGTCATTCTCCTAAGCAGAGTACTCTTGAATATGTTGGGATGGTTATGACTACATGGGATTCCTAGATCACTGAAGAAGGAATGCACCTACTCTGTCTACCAATCCCCTGGAACTTGTACATAGACTTAGTTTCTTGAAATGAAAACTCCTTCTCAGTTTGAATCAATGTGACTTGTTTTTAGCTTTTTTGTTTCTTAATTGCGTGATATTTTTTTGCAAAGAGTTACTTGCATACTGTATGATCCCTAGATTAAGAATCTAGTGTAATAGTTCTAGAGGATTGAATATTTGTTCTAGTTTGAACCATCCTAGGATTAATGGAGTGCATGTATAATACTTATAGTTTTTAATGGGATTTTTTACTTTCCTCTACTACTTTCCCTAAAAAGGTTTAGGCCAATGAAAGGAAGAATAAGGAATGGAGGGTATAGAATGTATAAAGTAGGAGATCAAATATTATGGAGGATTTATCCAAGGTAAGACACCAAGACTTAAGAATTTTAGCATTGACACGAAAGGTTAACTTGCAAGAAGAATCCATCGTCGAATGTATGGAGGTATATATATCAACGTGGGACATATATTTCGCTGAGTAGACTTGCAAGGAAAATTGTGTTGGGTGAATTTACGAAATCTTGTACACCCCATGTGTTTCGATGGATGATATTTGATGAGGATGGATATCGATGGCGGGATTTGATTCCTCACCCTCAACTTGCGTTAATAAAATAACTTTATAGATCGACGAAATATGGTAGGCCCAATGATGATGAACGATGGAGATCTAAACAGCAAGATCGATGGTTTAGATTGACTCCGCAAGAATCAACAATGTGAAATAAGTCATGCAAAAAGGGAATGGGTAAAGGTATTGTATTTTCAGACTTTCACTACTCGAAGTTGAAAGTTGAAAGTCAAAAAGTGGAAATAGATGAAAATTCAAAGGTAAAGTGTATGTTTCTACACCTCGGAGTCCGCAGTAGAAGGAGAAAGGGGCGAGGAAGAAATATGAAAGAGAAATGAGGCCAAGCATTGGATTTACATAATCTAGAGTCTGTATGTGGAAGGTAGAAGGCAGAAATAAGAAGTTGAATAAATAAAGGTGTTGTTTGTTAAGTTTTCAATTACTGCAGTCTGGAGTGGAAGGAAGAAAGGAGGAATGCGGAGCTATGGATAAATGATTTCGTTGCATGTTAAGTTTCATATTCTTGCAGTCCACAGTGGAAGGAGGAAAGGTGCAATGCGAAAGGAAAAATGTGGTGAGACTCATTATGTCATATGTTAGGTTTCTGATTCTTGAAGTCTGTAGTGGAAGCTAGAAAGGCGAAATGTGGAAGGAGGAATGCGGCGAGATGATTTTGTTGTATGTTAAGTTTCTTATTCTTGAAGTGTGCAGCAGAAGGAGGAGAGGTAGAATGTGGAAAGAAGAAAGGCAAGAAACCGTAGTGTCATTTTGCAGAGTTCCACCTGTCGCAAGACACATTGAGGAATGTGGAAGGAGAAAGTAAAAAAAGTTAGTTTCAGTGCATAAATGACTTTTCTGGTTGTAGAAGTGGATTTAATTGTAGAAGGCTATATTTTCTTGTAGAAATTGATGGTTCTCACTTGTTAAGCTTAAGGATGAATTGTTATGAAAGGTTATAGACAAAATTCACCGGAAATAAATTATATTTGAATTTTTTACACACACACACACACACACACCAAGGATAATTTTAGGGGTGAATTTTAGCCCAATGTGCTATTTTTCCATGTTTTTCTCCCAAAAAAGATTCACCAATTTGCATTTTTTGAAGCCCCGTTTCGCCCAATTTTGACGGGGTAAATTTTTTCACCCTAAAAATCACGAAATTATTATATAAACAATATAAAATCCTTGGAAATTAAAATATTTTTTGAAAAATATCGCCAACCATTTTATAGTTGTCATTTTAAGAATTGGCAATATTCGCCAACATTTATACACTTTTAAATAAGTATGGTTCCTTAAAATAATCCCTCTCACACACACACACACATATATATGCATTTTAGCAGGTTATTTGGGTATGTTACATCATCTCACAAGATTCAATCCTGGAGGCAGTTAATTATATATGAGAAGAGGTGTAAGAACATGATTCTTGGTTTGATAATGTGAATTGATGGTTTAGTTTAATATATCCCACCTACACGATGCGTAAGGAATGACTCTTTATTCTTATTTTCAAATGTATAATGGGTTTATTTTAATTCCATGTTAACGTTTGAGTTTGTATGTAATGTAATAACGACCTACATCCAAACCTTCATGGGTTTCGATGGATGGGATGGGTTAAAATATTTGATGTATAATTTATGAAATGAAATATGTAAAATATAGTAGCCAATCCTAGATAGGATTCGATGGTTGTCTTGGGTTAACGATACTTAGAAATGTTATGTTGTTTTCATAGCATGGATTATAGTGTTTATTTAAATGTTTGGTTGGTTTTACGATATGATGTTTATGGTTATTTAAGATGTGGAAACAAAAGTGTTCTTGCTGGAAATATGAAAACTGCTAGCGTTTTGGATTTTATTTTTTAATTGTTTGGAATTTAATGGTTTAAGATATTTGATCTATGTTTATTGTTTCTTTCAGTTTGTAAATATTAATTATTTTAAATTTTTTGAGCACGACTTAAATTCAACAGCTTGAAGATTGGATTTCTTGTCTGTATGTTTACAGTTTATAAATGGTTTATTTTAATGAAATCTATGGTTTAACTTTTCATTAATATTTGAGAAGAATCTAGTAGCTAGTTGTCTTAATAACTAGGGTTTAAATCTAAGATATACTTTGTTTGACAATTTAAATTAATACTAAGAGAATTCAAACTATAAGTTCTTATCTAGGAAATAATGGTTCATTTTAATGTTTAAGAAAATAAATCAATGTGTAACATAAAATCTATCCTTATATTTTATGTAGAGATAGCTCAAACTAATATTATATAAACAAATGGAAAACCTAGCTGAAGCATGCATTTACTCTACATATTTTCATTCAAAAACTTAAACCCTACTTAGTAAAATCTATAAGAACTTAGAGAAGGTAAAAACATGATACCTGGGTGATTCTATGAAGGTAGGTAACACTTTTCAGCCAAATTTGGCGATGAAAACCTGATTTTTTACTCATGTGCTATATAAAATCCCTCAAAACACATATATGCCATGTGAATTTCGACTTGCAGTAAAAAAAAAATTGTAGAATATTATGTTGCCTTCCCAACGATATCTTTTTTAAAATATTCCGATGTCATTTAATGTGTGAAATTTTGCATTTAATGAAGTGTGTGACCTTAAAAATTTGAAGAAGATAATAAGTAGCTCATGTCCAACACCAATAATTCAATCTTACATTAATAATTTAAATATATATATAGATGAGCATGATCTACACAAAATGCACTGTGGTCTGCATATTTTTTTGTTAGTTTATTTCACAATATACAATTATTTATTATTTTTCGAAAGTGACCACATCTAATTTCAACATCACTTTATACACATGTGTGTCCATCCCAGCTTTTTTTCACTGTTTTAAAAAATTGAAAAAAAAAATACCCTTTTGAATAGGACGTGTCGATGTGTGGGCTGTGTATTTTTCCCAAATTTTTGGATGTGTATTTTTTACCCTGTGGATTTTTCTTTGAGTTCCTTCGAGGTTGTTGTCAGGTTTTATAAGTGTAAGTTTTAGAACTAATTTAAAAAAAAACCATATGAATGTCAAAATGGATGCATGATACTTTAATGTATAGAGGGTTCAGCGATGAATCTATCAGTATGAACTCCAATTAGTTGTGTTCCATGAATGGAAGCGTTTACACCCCTAGAATAAACAAAGAAACAATGATTTTCCTGTAAGACTGAATTTCTATTTTTCAGGCCCTCGATCGAGCTATGGAGCTCGATCGAGCTATGGAGCTCGATCGAGGTTTTTAAATACCTCGATCGAGGTTTTAACCAAATCTCAATCAGGGGTTTATTAAACCCTCAATCGAGGGTTTGTTAAACCCTCGGTCGAGCAAATTACAAATAGCTCAATCGAGCTAATACCTCGATTGAGGTCTTGTCTTTGTCAAAAAATCTTACAAAAGTGGTCAAGAATGAAGTTAAGCATTGATGGAATTAATGTCATTTCAACAACCTTCCTAACACCATTTCCCACCTAACTTTCTAAATAAATTCTATATAAACATAAGACATAAACATCTTACTAATTTTATCATTCACAATTGGCTTACCAATTTGAAACAATGTTATTGTGTATTGTGTATTGTGTTTACATATTGTTGTAGGTGTGAATTTGGATTGTTGATTTTGATCACAATGGGAAGCAAAAAGCATTGAAGTAAAATATCTAGTAGGAATCAAATCAACACCGAATAAATAAGAGAGAAATATAGAGAAAGAAAGAGGAAAAAAAGAGCAATCTTGAGAGGAGAAGAAGTTGCAAATCAAGCTATGATGGGAGAATCAAATGCCATTGCCAACAATATTGGTATTTAATTTAAAAGTTACGCAATTTCATATTCATAACTATAATTTGTTTTCTTAGTGATATAGTTCATATAATTTCATTCATATTTTCCTATAATTTCATATTACATAATATATTTAATTTCATTGTGTTCTAGTTCATAATTTATATATATGTGTGTGTGTTAAATTGTTTAGAATGTAAATATAATTTTCTAAATAATTCATAACCTTATATAAATTGTATGTGCATGTTTGAATTCATATATATGTATTCATAATTGTATGTAAATTGTATAATTTCATATTCATATATTTAATTTCGTAGTTAACTCTAGTTCATAATTTTTATATGTATGCATGTACATGTGTTAAATCAAGTTCAGAATTTATTATAATTTTGTAATTAATTCATAAAGGTATATGTACATTGTATGTGCATGTATGAATATATATGTATTTATAATTGTAATTAAATTGTACTATTTAGTAAATTATCATATTCATATAATTTCATATAATTTTATAATTTCATATTGCAAAATATAGACAAACATATATATAATTTTTATGTAAAAAATTACAAAGATTGTTCTCAATGGGAGTTGATTGCACTAGTCATCGTCGATTTTAATATTCAATTTTAATTTTAAATTCGTGTATATGAACATTTTCATAGTGTTCAAATTACAATTTTACATTACACTATGATAATGATGATAATTACATTACAATTACAATTACAAGATCACATTACAATTTTACAATTACATTAAATTACAATCATCACATTATTACATTACATTTACAATTGTACATTATATTACAATAATTATATCATTACATTACATTACAATTTTAATATTGATTTAATTTCGTATTCATGTATATGAACATTTTCATAATGTTCAAATTACAATTTTGCAACTTACATTACATAACATTATCAAGCAAAGAGGTAGATATAATATTAGACATGTATATAAGAGTATTTGTTGTACTCCAGTGCAGAAGGAGGTGAATCTAAGTAGCCTTCATCATAAGGAAGAGAAGGAGATGGCACAACTCTTCCATATCATGAAGAACAAGGTTGACGCTCTATTGGATTCTACTTCAAAATACAATCTCATAGAAGCACATTAATATGCATGGATGATTTAACAATGTTCTCAAAGAAATGCATAGACCATGTCAATAGTGATGATAATTACATTACAATTACAATTACAATCACATTACAATTACAATTACATTACAATTTTACAATTACAATAACATTACATTGCAATCTTGTACAAATGACTAGGAATCATACTTAATAACCTAATTTACTTAACAACATCTGGATTGGGACATAAGTCTCATCCGCAACAACTGTGGCAAGTACTTGGGATTTTCCCTAAAACTCATTATGAGGAGTACCACAAGAACCCCAAAGTAGCTAGCCAACGAGAAGACCTGCCAAGTGAAAAGGGCAATGACCCCTACTAGATTGACTAGATTCCCACCTATGAGGAAAACCAAAGAGCTTCCATTTGTGGCCAAGTGGTTAACATTTTTACTCGTGGCGTGAAGTGAGGGGTACTGCCCCAATACTCAAGCCTGAGACATCCTTGGTGGCCAAGTGACTACCTTTTAACCATTAGGAAGATGATTTAAACTAGGGTCCATATTCATCTCTAGTTGCTACTACAGCCACCATTATTTACATTTATTGGTTAATTTGTTAACAAACAATGGCAATATATGATAAGATTAAAACAAAATGTTATTCAAGCTTGTATAATTTATTTGCTAATTTTTTAACTAACAATGGTAATATGATAAGTAAAATAAAATGTTATTATTGAGCTTGCATTTATTTGTATTTATTCTTGAGCTTGTAAATTTATTTATGAGTTTGTATTTGTTTATTGCTAGATCTTGGCCAACCATCACAAGATCGTGCACCCTCTGATTTCTCAAGAGTAATTGGGAGCTTCAATGACATTGGAATGGCTGCTAATTGTTAAAGAGGGTTGGATGATGCCACTCAAGAAGAGTTCGGGAACCCGACCCTTGATCGAACAATCAGAGAGCATGTTAGAATTATAATCAAGTTGTACTTTGAACAATAATTAGTGATTACACAAGCTCAAATCCTACATGGATTGATAAAACACAAAAAATTGAAACGTGCCACAAGTTTGTTGGGTTTTAAGGATGTTAAAAATAAAAATGCATGTGAGAATGTAACAACTACACTATTTGCATTTGGAAAGTCAAAGAAAACAGATATCAGTGCTTCTCGTAAGGAAATTACAACTGTTATTATGGCGCGAAGCACCTCAAGAAATTGAATGGTCGTAACAATGTCAAAGGTGCTCCACGTTTCAAGAAAAACACTGTACAAATACACTAAATTCAGGGTAAATATAGACGAAAATGATGAAGCTACTTGTTGGGCTCTTATATGCAGAGAAGCATATAAAGACATGATGGAAGAGGGCGTCAGAGAGAAGGTGATAGATTATTGGGAAAACCATTCTTGTGCTATACTAGATCAAAAACATGTCTTGCAACAATGGTCTGCTAGAGGCATTTATAAGGAGAATTGCAATCATGTTATGGAGATGATAGGATTTTCTTTGTTCGAGGAATTCAAAGAATCAAATCTCGGTGTCCAAATCTCATTTTCCATGTTCAGTAAGTTGAAACCGTGGTATATTAGGTCGAATACAATTCAGGACACTTGTTGTTGTTGATACCACGTTGAATTCTAGTTATACTACGGCACATTTGTGTATTTTTGCAAAAAACATTGGGATGGTGAACTAGTTGCTCACATAGTGTGGGATTTTATTTCTACGATACTATGCAATAGGAATCCTGAAAATGTGTTCTTCAATAAAAGGTGTGTAGGTGGGAGAAGATTCCATGAATGTGGTGATTTGGCATTGTTCCATAGGAAGTTTCCTATCGATGCAACAAACCCTGGATTGTCAGGTATCATAGTTAAGTGGAAGAGATATGAGTATGTCTCCATGAATCCATCATCTTCTTCACATGTTCCATCTAAGAGGATCAACTTGCTCGAGGATGATATTCCTATTTTAGACTTCATGGAGAAGTTTCAAAGTCAAATTTACAAATACATTAAACCCTCCCACAAGTCTCAGTGGAAAGATTTAGAATTTAAGCATTCTCATGAGGTTTTTGAGCCAGATACAATCCTATTAGTGGTAGACTTTGCCGAGACTTACACATTTTCTCCTCAGAGAGAGATACAAAGTGAGTATTATCACTCCAACTAGGTGTCCATCTTCATAAATGTATTGTATAGACATGCTCAGGTGAGCATTGATGGTAGGGATAGCACTCCTCAGTCACGTGATGTGATCAAGGAATACCATTTTTATGTCAGTGATGATCGTGAGCATGACACATTGTTTGTTCAAAACTGCTTTGGGTTTATTTATGATTCATTCAAAAAGAATGCAGTGTCATTTATAGAATACTAGATTTGGTCAGATGGGTGTGTGGTGTAGTTCAAATCAGCATTCCCATTTTATCGGTTGAGTCTTCTTCACAAAGAGACGAGAATTCAACACACCTAGAGCTTTTTTGAAACAGGGCACAAAAAGGGTGAACATGATGGCGCAAGTGCATGTATCAAACGAGCACCTCGAAGGTACCAAATGAGTCATAGTGCATCTTGACTCAAGTGCTCAGTAGAAGTAGTTGATTGGTGCACACAAAATTTGGGTCACCAAGGTCATCAATAAGCAAGGTCGGTGGGTAGGTAGGAAAAACCAACAACTTAATTGGAATTTAATAAATGTGTTTGTATGATATATGTGTGTGTGTTATTAATGGTTATAACCTTGTACACTGAAGCACACATAATTAATAAGAACATTGAAAATTATGACCTTAGATCTGGAAACTGGATAACTTGGGAACTACCACTCCCCCCGCAATCATGACTCGAAATTGTTCTTGGTTTCAATCCGGATCCCCCCAAGCTGGTTCCAACATGAAAGTAGTCTAGAGATCCTAAAGGCAAGGATTCAACTATCTGAAATATGATGTTTTCTACCATATTGTTTTTACTTTTGAAAATTCTCTCCAAAATTATTAGAAAAAATAATGATCAGATCCCTCATCATTTCCTTGGCTTGGGTCTTTATAGACCATATTTAGGGAAAAGGGTAGTTAAAATTCAGTTATATCAAGATTAATTTTGTTTTCTTGAATTAAAATTTTAATTGATTTATGTGTAGTTTAATAATTTATTATATTTTAACTTAGAAACTCTTTTACTAGTTCCTAATTTGACTCTTTTAGGATTAAATATTTATTTAATTAC